>JBDJHY010453897.1:0-17619 GCA_039654485.1 Withania somnifera | reverse complement strand
GTTATTTAGTACAATATTAAAGCTATAAACCCAGAAATAGCCTAACGGAACCTACCTGTCGTCCGACGACGAAGCTTTGCAAATTCACAATTCTTACTCCAATTGATATCAAACGTGCTCCAAATAATATGAAACTTGCGCCAATGAATTTTATATGTTAATATGAGTATAACGGTGCAATTTATATTGAATTTTGGACTAGGCCCAAAATCAAGCCTAAAATGGGCTTGCAGGACCCGCTTACCAAGACTGCAAACAAAATTCACCACGAGGTTCCCACTGTTGCTAGGAAATTGTGCTTCAAATTTGAGCACAAGACGAACAAGGAAAGAGCTTCAAATTAGCCCAAATAGAATTTGAACCAAAAGGGTTTAAAGGTTCGATCATTACAATAAAAAAACACTTGAATTATACAAAAGAAATCAAGTTATGGGATGATTTCTCCAACCCCAAGTTGTAGCCATTAATGGAGGAAAAATTAGGAAAATAAGGAAGAAGAAGAGGAAAAAAACTCACCTAATCTGCGTAGAATCGATGAAGAATGTTAATAATAACTTCCTTGGCCTTAGAATGGTGTTTGGGAAGGGTTTTTGGTTTGGAATGGAGGAGAAGAGCAAATTAGGTTGAGTAAAAACTAAAGGGGTTGTGGCTGGAACTTAAATAAAATTGCCAGTCAGACGCGATGCATCGCGATCGTGCCCCTTTACCGCATCGCGCTGCATGGAAAGTTTACTCATTGCGATCGCATGATGAGACCACGATCGCGAAGAAGAAATTTCTAGGAAGCTATCATGATCACGCTGGAGTGATGTAATCTCATAAAAGGAATGAAAATTGGTCATCACGATCACGCCTCAAGTATTGTGATCACGATTAAGGAGTTCTACACCAGTTGTAGGTTCCAGCTGCAATATTTCAGATTTCGCACCAGATGGTTCGAGGATCTAATAGAGCCTAATTTTGACAAACCAACTATGAAAACAGTATGGAAAAGACATTTTGGACTCAACAGAATTGATGAAACTGAATTGTGAGGTCGTTTACTCAAAATGACCCCTCAAATCAAAAGGGCCCAAAAATGCTTCCTTCCGCGAACACCCCGAAATTACAACAATAAGCAAGAAAATTAAACCAACACAGCCTAAATTCATCATTTCGGAGCTGTTGGAAGCATTAAAATTCCAATCTGACACTCCGAACATCGAATTACCACTCAAGCTCCACTTTTAGGCTTAAACTTAGCTAAATTCTACAAATTCTCATAACTTGAAAACGAAAACTCCAACCACAAAATTAAGGTCAATATTGACTTTGTTTAGTATTCTGAAGCTAACAGAACTGTCAAAATTTAATTCTGAGATCATCTTGAAGAAAAGTTGACTTTGGTCAACGAGTACTTAGTTTTAGCTCTACAATAGGGAATTTGAGATATTTCTCGACCGAGTTGCTAGGGATCCTAACTGTCGGTCCCAACAAGTCATAAATAACTTAGGGAAACTACCAAATACTCTAGAATGCAATGCATCACATATTTATCATAAATGACCATGAGGGTCATTACAATATGAGGCTAAATTTCATCAGCTTTCAGTGTATAGGGTTGAGTTTATGCCTATAGAGGCGGTGAGAGTCCACAAGTTCACTTATGGGTTAAGAGATAGGCTCTGCAAGAAGGTAGCGTTATTGGTTTCAGATGGTCTTCATTTTTAGGTAGTGGTTGATCATGCAAATTCGATAGACTCCCTCTATCGTAAGTTGCGTCAGAGCAATAAGAAGAGGCAACAACAATTGGGAGGTTATAGTGGGTCCTGTTCTAGGGGTCGCGATCTAGTAGTCAACAACAATGGCTCGATCCTCATACTGTCATTGTCAAATATGATAAAAAGAGTGGTCCTAGCCTCAACATGAGCAAGAACTCTACTCGGGTTTGAGATATCCAATCTGACCAAGCTGTTAGCCAAATAATGGATGTCCAAGGGGAACGATCTCTATAAAACTGATAAGAAAGGCAAGCTACCTACGCTCCATGCCTTCCAGCTCAAGGCATCTGAAACCACATTAGCCTTTCCCATATGGTAATACTGATGTCGTAACCCTTCAAAAGCTCAATTCACCTACTCTATATCAGATTGAGCTCCTTTTGGATCAAGATACATTTGATTCATTCATATCCAGATCATTATAAAAGGTTACAGTGGTCGATGAAGATCTCACAATAAACCCCATAAAGATAGTACCTACAAATCTTAAGCACAAAGACTACCATTGCTAACACCAATTCATATTACACTCATGAACCTTCAGCTTTTATGAAACATATGCAATAACTCTACCCTGCTACATCAAAACACAACCCAAACCAATACCAGAAGTATCACAAAATGCAGTACAAGGCCAACCCTCAACTGGATGTATCAACACTGGCACTGAAGTAAGAAACTCAAGCCTCATAAAACTGGACTCACACTCCTCAGACCACTGGAAAGGGACATCTTCTTGGGTCATTCCAGTCATAAGAGCTTCTATCAAAGATAAATCCTGCAAAAATCATCTATAATAACTAGCCAAACTAATAAATCTACAAACATTAGTAGGAGTAGTAGTCTGACACTAATCACGAACTGCAAGAATCTTCACTAGATCCATACTAATATCCACTAAAGACACAACATGACCTAGAAAATCCATAGAATATAAAAAATTCACATTTCGAGAAGTAAGCATAGAGGCAACCAGTCCTTAAATTCTGGAGTATAATCCTCAAGTGCTCCTTATACTGCTCTCGACTCTGTAAGTGACCCAAAATGTCATCAATGAAGACAATCAAGAAAGGATCAAAGTATGGCATAAAAAATTGAGTCATGAGATCCATAAAATCTATTGGGGATTTAGTCAACCCAAATAACATGAATAATAACTCATAATTCCCATATCTATTCTGAAAGAAAGTCATTAGATGACCTCAACCTGAATCCTCAAACGGTGATACCCTGATCTCAAGTTAATCTTAGAAAATACTAAAGCACCCTGAAGCTGGTCGAAGAGATCATCAATATGTAGAAAAGGATACCTATTCTTAATTATAACTTTGCTCAGCTGTCTATAATTAATGTACATACGCAGGGTCCCATTCTTCTTCTTCACAGACAACATATGAGCACCCTATAAAAAATACTAGGGCTGACAAAATCCTTAGAGAGAAAGTACTGTAGATGGATACTGACCTCCCATATCTCTCTCACAACCATGCTTTATAGTGTATTTAAAATAGGCCTAGTGCCTGGCTCAACCTTAATGGAAAAATTAATAGCCTGCTCGGGTGGGATGCCAGGTAAATCATCAGGATACATCCAAAAAGTCATGAACCACGGGTATTTACTCGGGGGAAGGAGGAAAAACACTCACATCATGAATGTAATCTAAGTAATCTAAACAACACACCCAACAATAAGTGTACGATCCTGAATACAAGTGATAACCCCTGCCACACCACTGGAGGTAATACTAGGCACAAAAAAATGAGAGGATAACCATTCAATGCCCAGTATCACATCAAAATAAGTCATATCAAGAATTACAAGATCATCCAAAGTGTCCAACTCCTGTACAGTAAAAATACAGAACCAATACACACGATCTATCACTAAAGAATCACCTACCATAATAGCTATACTCATAGAAACAAGTAAAGGCTCGCAGATCACACCCAAATAGGGAGAAAAATAAATAGACACATAATAATAAGTATAACCAGGGTCAAATAATGCCAAGGAAGAATGGCGAAAAATAGATAACATACTCGTGATCACAACATTAGAAGCCTCTACCTACACTCTATCAAGTATAGCATAAATCTGACAGTATCCACTGCCCTGTTGACCTCTCCCCGTGTGCCCTCCTCTTTCCCTATAACCCCTACCATGAGTACCTCAAGAAACTTTCTAACTACAGCTAGCCGATTTCTGTACTCTTCGAAGAGGTTTTGTGGCTTGTGCTGCTAGGAAAATAGCTCGAAGCTGTATTTAATATCTGGCATAGTAGACTAACACTCCACACCCATAGAAAACCAAGGCCCTGCCTTAGTCCATAACCAATGGAAGTACCATTCTGTCCACCACGACCCAGAGACCTCAAAGATGTTCCTCTAGCAGGCTAACTAGTTTGACTACCCTAGGACCTATCGTCTAGCTAGAGTGAAGCCTGAACTGGTCTACTAAACCGATATTTTTGGGCTTTATGCTACTACTAAGGCTTGTGCCTATCGTACCATCTACCTATAGGCCGAGTACTATTATAATCTCCCTAGTAGCGTTGTATCTTATCTTCTCCCCCTTGGGATGAGTAATGGTATCTCAATCTATAGGATGGGCATGACACACTATATTTATAAATGGGTTCCCACTAGCAAGTAATAACTCAACCTACATAAAATGATTTGGTGTCAACCCAACTATGAAATGGTGAACCCGCTCATCCTATCTCGGTATTAAAACAACCCTATATCTAAAAATCTCAACAAAATAGCCTTTATACTCGGTAACTAGCATAGACCCATGTTGCAAACCAACAAACTAAGATATGTCCCTCTCGAATGCTTTGTGGCCCATACTTAGCCATAAAAGGATTTTAAAAACTGATTAGATATCATCGCGGAGATCCCGCTGGTATACCATCTCTATATACTCTGCTTGTCCATCCAGTTGATATTTAATAAAGTCAACTCCTTGGGACTCTCTCCTCCCAGAAGTTTGCAACCTCTCCCTCGACTCTGCCAGAAACTCATGAGGGTCCTGTTTAGAGTCTCCTGACAACCTTCGTGGTCCCATGCGAATAAAGTGACTATGCATATTTTGGTCCTTGAAAGTCATAACTGGGACAATTGGCTGAGTCTAAGCTGGATGCACCTCAGGAGCAGGTGGTGCAGGAGGAGTTGTGTGCTTTAATAGGAGCAGGCTATAAAGGAGGAGCTGGGGCACCTTGTGTCACTCCCTAAGCAAAAGATTAGGCCCTATCAGTGGGCACCCCACCAAATATGGTACACATGTACTTCCATATCCCTCTTAAGGCCTCATTTGAAGGCATAGATAGTTGTTGATGGGTAGATATACCGGTGTAGGAACTAAGGTGTAGTACTGGCCTTCCATATCCCTCTCAAGGCCTTATTTGAAGCCATAGAAAGTTGTGAATAGGTAGATATACTGGTGCAGGAACAGGCTGTGAAACACTGGCCTAGTCTTGACCAAGGTCTCTAGTTACACCCAACCTCTAACATAATCTCTCCATGGGGAAAGGGGAGCATCATCTCTTCGTTCGTGGTACGCATGCGAATGATATGCTAGTGAATGAAGCAAAGGTAATCTTCAAAAAACTGGTAAAAAGATACGTATAAGTGGAGTTAATAGAGTTATATTTCCTAAAATATCCCTGTATCATCTCAAAGATAAGATAAGAACATCTATGTACGAATTGCAGGACTCTAGAAGACACATACTCCTACAACCATAGATACCGGTGAACCTAAGATCTGATGCCATTCTATCATGACTCAAAAATTAGTTGTCAAAGCATCTACATGCCACCAGTAGACAAGCCTAAACCCCATCCTATAGCTACGAGCAATGAGTCGATATCGAGACCACCAGAAAAAAAGAAAAGAAAACAAAACAAAAGAAAAGAGATAAAAAGAAGGAGAAGGTTTAGGCACAACAGATGAAAGTGAAATAATAAATAACTATATAAAGAACTACCATAACTTGGTATTGTGGATGTAGAGCATCTATATATATTAGAGAATTACAAATAATGTAACCCAAAGGGGGCAAATGATACAAAAGCTATCTATCTTGAGTGAAAATTAGAGACATCTTATCATTAGGGGGAGAATAGCATGAATATCGAGTTATTATCGTATCTGCAAAAAAAAGCTCCCAACCTAGCCCGCGTGACCACATTCTCCCTATAACCCATATCGAGATTTACACCACGAAGAGATGCACAAGTCCAGTATGAGTACCAAAACTTGGTACCCAGTAGGCATCATAGTCCAACTAGGCAAAAGAAAAGCATAAATAAAGTAAAGAGCAAGTATATGAGCAAACTGGGTTAGTAATACACAACTAAAGGAAAAAAGGAGTAAAACAACCATTACAAGTAAGCACCGATAAGTAAAAGGACATGCGATGTGTACCTGGAGCTCCAGTACAACAACCATAAATAGAAAAGTATAATAAAATAAGCAAGAATCCATAGACGGTAAGTAGATAATGCTAGCAGCAGATAAGGTACAAAAAGCAGTAAAGAAATCAGGAATGTAACAAGTAAAACCCTTCTTGGCATCCCATACTACAAGAAGGACATACAAGAAGATATCTAAGTGAATAAAACCTACCTGACGCCCTACTCCACTGACAAAGACAAACAGTCATCCAAGAACCCAACGTAACTCCCTCTTAAGCCCGAAGGGTACAATCAAGCTTGAAGAATGTAATGTAAGAGGGTGCTAAATAAGTAAATCAAGTGCCAACACATACCCTTCCATAGATATTCCTTACACAAAAAGGACCCATGAGAGACATTACTGTATACCACTACTCCCCATGTATACCCCTCCCTTATGATGTGTATAGTGTCGAAGCATAGCAATCTATGCTCGCAGGTCCTGTGGAGGGATCCTAGTCCCATATAAAAAATAACCTCAAAATATCCAGCTCAAGGCAAGAATGCCAAAAACTCAGGCCCGACCCTTAGGAGATATCTTATTAACACTTAAGTGTCGCCATATAGGCTAACCCCAATCTTGTGAAATATCACAAAATAAGGCCAATATTGTGATAAAATAGATCCATACTGTCTATAAGTCGCAGAAGGTATGCATATAGTATTCAAAGTCTAGATTCCAGTTTAGATAAGTTGGTTCAGGTTATGTTTAGGAAAAATAGCTCCATAATATAGAGTAGTCGTGGAAAGTATACATATAAGTAGGGTAAACTCTTCCAAACACCATTATGATGAAAACCTAAGTTATGATACATTTATTACCCTAAGAATCTATAAAAACTAGCTATACAATATTCAAAGTCTAGTTTCCAGTTTAGATAAGCTGGTTTAGGTTATGTTTAGGAAAAATAGTTCCATACTATAAAGTAGTCATGGAAAGTATACATATAAGTAGGGTAAACTCTTCCAAACACCAGTATGATGAAAACCCAATTTATGTACAGTTATTACCTTTAGAATCTAGAAAAACCGGCTATACAAGCCCAACCACAATGTATGCTTGCAAAAATAATACAACAACAGACTAGATTAACCACTAGGCCACCAGCTAGAACTAGGGAATAGCTACTAAGATCAACCACTAGATTATTCCCTCCCCAATCACACTACTATCTAGATTCTCTTGTCAAAATATGTATAGAGGGTTCTACACAACATAAAGATAGAAGAAATAGAAGGAAAGATAATAGAATGAGGAGACGGTGAAAATAATATTGGCGAGGAATCATGCTATTAAAACCGTCCCCAAGCTATCCATTTAGAATAATCATGCATTTCTAATAACCATTCTAAAAAAAGCAATCCATAGCCTACCTGGACACTGAAGATGATTTTAAGATGCGTATCTAAAAATTTACAAATAATAAATTAGCTGGGAATATTATGAAACTAGCAAAATAAGAGTTCATGCATCAAAACAAGTAAAATGAGACTCATATTGTTATAGGAGTAATTGGGTCGGACTTCAGGCTAGAAATGGGCCTTGGGCCCTACAGCCTGAAAAATAAATAAAATTCACCAACACATGGAGCCCGGTTCAAGGGTCGTGTGATCCAATATTGGGCTCAATTTGATGAAAGACGAAGGAGAAAAGAGCTTGCAAAGTTTATGTAAAGAATATTTTTACAAGAATCAAGAGTAAGAATTAAAAGGAATTTACCCGATAAAAGTGATTAGAAATATCACGACACCTCGACGAAGCTTCCTTAAATAACCCGTAAGAAGAGCCCACTTAAAAGATATATGGTTTCCCAAGTGAAGAGAGAAGGAGAAGAAAATAATGTAAAATTCAGAGTTCAAAAGGTGAAATGAAGGGAGTATATAGGCACAATGGCTGATTCATCGGTCAAATGGATGATTTATCGACCACTAATTTATCAGCTAAATGTCCAATAAATATGCCTTGGCTGATTTATCTGTCAAAAGGGCCAATATATCGGTCATGCCGGCAACTTTTTGAAAATAATTCAAGTTTGATAAAAAAAAGGGTCCAGGATTGGAATCATAGTCCAATTTTGACAAACCAAATATAGAAATTCCATGAAAATGATATTTCGGATTCAACAGAACTGACAAAATGACTATATGAGGTCGTTTAAGCAGAATAAAGGATGGAGTAGAATGGATTAAAAGATCCAAGAAAAGTTAGAAGCCAACCAAACCCCCAAAATGAGTCCAGGCACGTTGAGAATTGCACTAATTACTCTACCAGCCCAAGTTCAACATCTTGGAGATGATGGAGGCGTTATATTTATGATCTAACACTCCAATCACTAGAAGCTGACTTAGGTCAACTTCTTAACTCCAAATGATATGAGTTTCCAAAAACTAGCTCAAAATAAGAATGAAAAATCTAGGATATGAACCGATAATTCTATTAGACCATAGTCTGAATTTCGAAGCCAACGTATATATCATAATTTTATTCCAAGCATGTTTTATAAAAGTTCACTCTCAAGTTCCACTATTCTAATTTTAGAAATCTAAAATAGGAAAACTGACATAACAAGCTATAGAACACCATATAGACGAGCTACCAATCCCAGTAAATCATAAATGATATGGATCAACTACTAGAACACTCTAAGCATAAAAATAACATAGAAACATGAAAATGACCCCAAGGATCATTGCAACTGGATACCCACTCCTACTAGGTAATGTAGAGACAATCAAGATCCTAACCTAAAAAAACAACCCCAATAGATTAAAACACAAATAGGAAAACTAGTTTGATTAAATAAAAAATAAGTTGGTAAACCAACAAAGAGAGTTCATTCCTAATCGATAGAGGTTAAACTTGAGATAAAAGACTCCAATTATGCTAATAAACTGCTTATTAAACTATTACAAGCTCCAACAATCTTTTATCCTTTAAAATAATCAACATCGGGGTAAAATTCCAAAATATGAAGTATTTATAGTAGTTGCCCAGTTGGCTCACCGATCCTGTATTAGCATCACCAAATGTGTTGGCGTGTTTCCAAATGTGAATGCCACCACCTCGAGTAATAGAATGTTGAGAACCTAGGCAGCAGGATTGGCGATGCTTGTGTCCAAACGTCGAGTCGTCATTTGTGTTGGCGATGGGTTGACCTTATTACACATGGATAACTTTGAAATGTCATCTCCCTTTATTATTTGTACCTCCCACATATTTTAAATCCTCCCTTAGTTCCTTGTGAACCCTTCCATGATCTTTATTTTCATAAATAAATCTTGTAATTCCTTGAGATCCTTGGATTGGCTTCAGGTGAATGGTTAAGAAAGATTAGTTCATCCCGTGCTAGTATAATTTGGGGTGCTCTAGCATTGTTTTTAATTAAGAATGAGATGTCCATGAGGATGCATATCGATTTAGCAGTTGAACAAGGTTACTATCAGGAAAAAGTACCTTTGCTCGCATATTAATGATTTATTTGATCAGCTTCAAGGTGCTGTAGTGTTCTTAAAGATTAATTTGAGGTTGAGGATACCATAAATTGAATATTATGGAATTATATTTTCCTAATACAATTGTCAGGGCTCTATATAGTCAGTATGAGTTCCTTCTGATATCATTTAGGCTGACTAATGCCAAGTGGAGTTTATAGAGTTGATAAATAGTATGTGTTGACTGTACCTTGATTTATTTATAATTATGTTCATCAATAATGTTTTGGTGTATTTCAAGAGGAGGTGGATCATGTTTATTATTTAGGAATTATTCTTTAAAAATTAACGTATCAGAAGTTGTGTGTGAAGTTTTGAAAGTTCAAATTTTATCTCAATTTTATGGATTTCTTAGGATATATAGTATTTCAAAGAGGGTATTATGGTTCATCTGATGAAGATACAGTCGACTCGACATTGGTCGAGGCCTACATTGCCTACCTAAATTATGAGTTTTATGGGGTTAGCTGGCTATTATAGGTGGTTTGTTTATGATTTCTCTTCTGTTACAGCTCTGTTGATTCGCTTAACTCAAAATACTATGGTGTTCTAGTGGTCTGACAAGTGTGAAGTGAGATTTCAAAAGCTCAAGGCCTTATTCACTTTTGCTCCGGTCTTGACCTTACCTGTGAAAGATGGGGGTTTTAATGTGTATTATAATGCTTTGAGATTTGGTTTGGGTGGTATTTTGATATAAAAAGGAAAGGTTGTAGCCTATGCTTTGATAAAATTGAAGATTCTCTAGAAGAGTTATCCTACGCATATCTGGAGTTGGGAATGGTGGTGTTCGTATTAAAATTATGGTGGAACTTTTTATATGGGTATATTGTGAGGTGTTCACTGATCATTGAAGTATTCACTATTACTTTAGTCATAGGTTTTGAATTTTAGGCAACACAGGTAGTTGGAGATTTTGAAGGACTATTACATAACCATTTTGTATCCTCCATGAAAGGCCAATGCAGTGGCGGATGCCTAAAGTTGGAAGTCTATGAGTATGGTTAGACTTGCTTCATTACGAGTGGAAGAGTGACCTTTATCTAGGGATATTCAGTGTTTGGACAACAACTTGGTGAGGTTGGATATTTTTGATAATGGGAAAGTCCTTGCATGTGTGAGGCGTGGTCCTTGTTAATAGGAAGGATTAAGGGGAGTCAGTTTGAGGATGAAAAGTTGGGCATCATTTGAGATAAGGTGTTGAGGGATGGAGAAGGAGGAAATTCTTGATCAGGAGGGTGTTTTGAGGATTAGAGATTTGTTTTTTTCAAAGGTTGGTGATTTGATTAGGGTGATCCTAGAGGAGGCTCACAGAGTGAGCTACTCAATTCATACAGGAGCAACCAAGTTGTATTGTGACTTAAAGAAGCATTACTGATGGTATTGCATGAAGAAAGACATTGTGCACTTTGTGGATAGATGTTTAACTTTTCAGAAGGTGAAATATGAGTATCATCCACCTGGTGGCTTGACTCATAGGTTTTCCATTCCTAAGTAATAGAGGAGTGCATAGTCTTGGATTTTGTAGTTGGTTTGCCCAAAACTTTGGGATGAAAATGGAATTAAAAGTTCCTTGCCTTAGACTTCGAGTTGATAGAGAGGAATGACAGAACTCTTGGCCTTACGCGTGATGCCATTTGGGTGATTATGGATAGATTTACCAAGATTGCACATATTTTTCCAGTTCAAACTTCATATAATGTTGAGAAATTGGCTAAGGTGTATATTCACGATATATTTCACCTACATTGTTACTTATTTCCATCATTTCTTATTGTGGTACATCATTTCCATCTTACTTTTGGAGCTCGATATAGTGTGAGTTGGTTACCCAGTTGGACATAAGTACCACATCTACCCCCAAATCAATGGGCAGTCTAATAATACTATTCAAGTGTTGGAGGATATCTTTTGATCATGTGTGATCAACTTTGGTGGTCATCGAGACCAATTATCAATATTAGCAGAGCTTGCTTACAATAATATTTAGCAAAATTTAGATGGAACCATTCAAGGATTTATATGGTAGGAGGTATAGATATCCTTTTGGGTGGTTTTTTACCTTCAAGGTTAGGCCTTGGGGTACATATTTTCTATGAAATTCAATGAAGAAGGTCAAGCTAATACAAAATAAGTTATTAGCAGTCTCTATTAGGAAAAAACATTATGCTAATCAAAGAGTTCAGAACTTAGAGTTTAATGTTGGATATCATGTGTTATTGAAGGTGTCACCCATGAAGGGTATGCTGATAGTTTGAAAGAATTTAAAGATTAACTCAAGACTCACTGGCCCATTTGAGATTCTTCATCATATAGGTGAGGTGGCTTATGATTTGGAAATACCCCCTAGTTTATCAATTGTGCACCCAATATTTTATGTTTTGATGTTGAAGGAGTACATTCCTGATGATTCACATGTAATACAATAGGATTTAGAGGTTTTGAATCGATATCTTACACTTGAGAAGGAACCATTGACTATTTTAGACCGATAAGTTTAGAGGTTGAGAATAAGGATATACCTTTTGTGAATTTTCAGTCGAGGCATCATCCGGTTGAAAAGGCTTCTTGGAAAATCAAAATGGACATGTATAACAGAATCCCTAGCTTTTTGGCATTTCAAGTATTTTATATTTCTTTATATTCGAGGACGAACATGATATTTGATGGTGGATGATGTAACATTGCTCCAGTCATTTTTTGTTTTTTCATACAAAATGATTATTTTATTAATAGTTTGTAACTTATGCTAGAGGTTGTGTGAGCTAATAAAGTAAGCCTGTGAAATTTCACAAAAATTAGGTATTGTTCCATTCCATGAACCATTCTATGTACATGCTTAATTCTAGATCCTATGAATTCTCACTTGATCCTGGTTATAAAATCCTTTCTGAAGTGTGTAAGTAGTGTTTTACATGATTCAAGGTCATAAGAGGCTCCTAGAACAAAGTTAAGTTCAACCCCTTCCACCTACCTAGTTTTTTATATCATTTAATGCATGGTCAACTTTAAATGATCATATCTCCTAATTTGTAAAGATTTATATGACACATAACCTATAAAACTAAAGGTGTATGAGTCTAATTTCCAACATAATAAACTGCATGTCATTTTGATTATGAAGTAGGAAGTTATGACCATTTTAGTGAAACACTGTCAACTGTCCAATTTTGACGGACCGTGGAATGGTTTGACGATCTGTCAATCCAAGATGATGGATCTTGGAATGGTCCATCGTTTTGGTCCATTGAGCCAACTGAGTTGATAGACCATCAACTTGTCCATTGAACATGTCCAGGTGAATTTTAACCCATTTCTCTAGCACTTTTTGGACTTTTCCCATCTTTTAATTGGATAATCCCATGTCGTTTTGAGATCTAAATTACTTGGTATTTAAATTAGAAACACTTATTATAATTCATTCTTGATTAATAAATTTAAAGAAAGGTTTTCTCTCGAAATTCTCTTAAGAGAAAAACTAGGGTTTTCATAGAAGTTTATCGTGTAGCAATAAATTCACCAACTCTTCTCCATCAAACTCCATCAAATCAAGTACATGGGCTATGAACAAAGACTCCCTTTTATTCTTGTTCCCAAAACCCCTTTTCTTAAAGGTTTTGACGATTTAGAAGTATGTCTAGGGTTCTTATTCAATATAAATTGAGAGTTTCCTTACTTAATGATCTATTGATTTTTTCAATTATAATTTTGATGCTAGCACACTAATTTCTAACTTGTTGAAGTTTTCATCAATTAGCACGGTTTTTGAAAGTGAATGAAAGTTGGAGAGAATCATGAAAGTATGAATTAATTAATGATTTGAAGTTTATTCTTAAAGCTTGAGACATTGATTGAAAGTGGAAAGATTGATAACTTTTACTTTGTTTTTAACCTATTCAAGAAGCATCTTTAGATAGAACAGTTTTGTCTAACTAAATACAATTGAAGAGAAGTTCTAACGTTTATGCTTAACTTTATGAGATTAAAGGTATTAAGTTAATGAAGAGTTATAATTGGATAAGTTTACCCAATCAATGGTAATTAATGGATGTTGTACCTTGATTTGTGGTTTTCAGGGAAGGTGCATTCCACTAGTAATGGAAAGCTAAATGTGAACTGGAAGTAAATGTCTTTTTTATGGGCAGAGTATTAGCACCGAGGGTGAGAGAGAGAAGGTCCCAATACCCACAACCTGCATAGCGTAATATAGAGGATATAAATATTTTTTATATACTTGGCCTAGTAAGTGTGCCTGTGATAGACTAGTTGGATCCACAAGGTCAGCTGTAGGTTTAGACCTTTGGAAAGGTATAGAGTCCCTCTATAAGGGGTTATATATAGCTCTTACACGTAATTCCTAAGGTATGTCAGTTATAGAAACATCCACGAAGAAGTAAAATTATCAGTTTTAAGAGAAGGAAGAAAAAGAATATTTTTAACTGAGCTTTTATCTTTTGTTAAAAAACTAATGAAGTTGAGCTGTCACTCTTGAGATTTTAAAGATTTTTAACTGCTTCATTATAAATTATTAAACTGCTAGTTGTGTTAGAGCTAAAGTTTAGTTTATTGTTCATGCATTGCATGCCACTTAATATTTTCTACTGTATATCCTATTTTTATACCTAATCACTTACTCAATGCATTTTTATGTGTTGTCTCTACTCTTGTTGCATGTGTTAAACCCTATGAAGATTGTGCTAGTTGTCCAGACACCTAAGGTTGATAAATTTGCATTCTACAGAAGACAAAGGGATTGGTGAGTCCTTATTGCTTCAAGGGCCCAACTTATAGAGTTTTTCTATTTTATTTTATTTTGATCCTGGACTTTAACACTTTCTAATTTTTCTTTTTTTGGAGACTATTTGCAACCTATTGTGCTAGCAACTCATTATTTAGTGAGTAGTAGGTTTTGGACATGAGATTGTGTGTTTTGAGACTTGAGTTGTCATTTATTTATTAATGATCTTTATAGACTATTGTGAGATTCCCATTATGCTTACATATTACCTTTGATACTTTTTTCACTAAGTGATGTGAGTAGATCTTTGCATTGTCAAGTGGTTTGTCCTAGGCTTGTAAAAAAACTTATTAGCTAAGGATGCCTGTTATGCCTTAGGAATAAGTTGTGGAGTGACAAGCTTGGTGTCAAAGCACTCGGTTCATAGATTGTTAGGTTATTTATGAAGCCGCTGTTAGGTAAAATCTTAGTCATGGGTACATCTACTGAATGATTAGGAAATATTTACCTTTACTAATATTTTATTTCGTACATTAGATTTTAACTTCGAGATATTCACTTTTCTGACTCAAGCTTTATGCATTTCAGATCATATGTATAAAGCCATCTCATTAGGTTAAAGGTTAAGGTTTAGGTTGGGGTTAGTAGAATCAGGCTCTGCCAGTTCCAGAGGCACAATAACTATACAACATCACTAACACGAAATTCCATAATATTATGCACTTGATATCTTAGTCAGCGGTTGTACAGGCTCAATAGTAGGCTCAGGTTCCTCTTGTTCAGTCGGTAGCTTTAGATGCAAGAGTAGTGAGGGTGAGGGAGTTCTTAAGGATGAGTCCTCTAGAGTACCATGGTTCAAGGGATTTTGGTGATCCAAAGAAATTTATTGAGGAGGTTCATCGGATTTGTGACATGATGAGGGTATTGGATGTTGATAGAGTTAAGTTGGTAGATTATCAGCTGAAGGATATTTCAAGGTCTTGGTGTGACTTGTGGAGGAAGAATAGGGATTTGGTGTAGCTCTACCATCTTGGGATGAGTTTGAGGAAGCACTCATGGGCATATTCTTTCCTAAAGAGAAGAGAAAAGTAAGGGTTATTGAGTTCTTGAGCTTGAAACAAGGCTCTATGTCTGTTATTGAATACGTTATGAGGTTTACTAACTTGTTGAGGTTTTCTCCAAATATGATTGCTGATATGCATACGAGGATGGATATGTTTGTGTCTGGTCTCATTTTATTCAGGTGGGGATGGAAGCTATCTTGGGTACTGATATGAATATAGGTAGCTGATGGCACATCTTAAGCAGATTGTGAAGGATAAGGCTAAGTATATAGAGAGTCAGCAAATCAAGAGGGATAAGAATAGTCATTATGGAACTAGTCAATCTAAGACAGATAGATTTGGATAGAAGAAGTAGCAATAGGGTCCTAGGGGACCAACCTCTTTATCATTCAGTACTTATTCACAAAACTATGAGCATCTAAAGAACTAGTCGAGTAGGACAACTCAGTCGGTTCAGAAGAGTAGTGCTTCTATATGTTCTAAGTGTGGTAAGGGACATTTTGGTCATTGTAGAGATGGGAAAAATATTTGTTTTGGGTGTGGCCATACGGGTCACAATCATCATAATTTTCCTTGAAAGAATTGTTATTCAAGCAGATGCTAGGTCATAGGCAGGGAGATTGTACCACTGTTAGACAAGATGGTGCCAGACCCTAGGGTACTCTAGAAATAGCCCCATTAGTATGCTATCCTCAGCAGGGTGATTCTACTTATAACGATGAAGATCAGCACCAAAGCCAGCATTGGGTTCTTGAAAGGAGCAGGAGATGTCTATAGATGTGGTGATAGGTATATTAAGAGTTTGTGATGTAGATGTATATGTGTTATTAGACCTTGGAGCTATCCTTTCTTTTGTATCCCTATATGTTTTTAGAAAATTTGGAGTGAATTCTGAGGTCTTATATGATTCCTAGGACAGCTTTTTGTACACATTATGATCATTTTGAGTTTGTGGTCATATCTTTTGGTTTGACTAATACTCCTATAGATTTCATGGTCCTTATGAATAAGGTTTTCAACCATACTTGGACCGGTTTGTGGTTGTCTTCATTGATGCTATTCTTATATATTCCAGAAGTGAGGAGGAGTATGTAGACCATCTTCGAGTTGTTATTAAGATTCTTATAGAGCGTTAACTTTATGCTAAGTTTTCTAAGTGTGATTTTAGCTTTAGTCAGTTTCCTTCCTTGGTCATATCATTTCAAGTGATGGTATTTGATTGGATTCTCAAAAAATGATCTTATTCGGACTGTGACAAGGCCTACTACTCTGTTAGATATCCGTAGCTTTATGGGTCTAGCTGCATACTACCATAGGTTTGTCTAGGTCTTCTCTCCCACATCCACTACTTTGGCCCATTTGATTCAAAAGAAGGCAAAGTTTGAGTGGTCTTATCAATGTGAGAAGAGTTTTTAGTCACAAATTCAGCAATTGCTAAAAAGAATTTATGCTTCTTATATTTTCAGAATTGGTGAATATTTTTCAGTAATTATTGTAACTATTACTAAAATAAAGTATGCAGTTGCTGAATATATAAGAAGAAATTATTTGATGCTTCTTATATTTTCAGCAGTTGTTGAACATGTCTCAACAATTGCTTAATCTGTCTTCAGTTATAACTTCAAGAATTGCAAAGAAATATTTAGCAATAATTTCTAAATAAACTGCACCAGTTCCTTAATAAATTGCAGGCAGAATCATAGATTTTTTTTAAATAAGAAGACATTCCATAAAGATATCATATCAAGACTAACATGTAATTTTTCTAAAACTGAAGCATTCAATGAGAATATTGTTCAAGACTAACATTAAATAAAAAATAAAATAATGTACTATATTAAATTTGTTTCTATGGAGCATTGCGCTTCGAGAATGTTGTTTGTTTCCAACTCTTTTACATATGGAACATTTATTTTTCCTTGTTAGAAATAATTCTCTGATTAATTCCCATCTCTTCATCTTCCTTCTTCCCAATCTTCCTGGGTCAACATATGGTTGATGTATTTCCCTCTCTGATGTTTCCGTAGAAATTTTTTGTCACAGCCCGATTTCTCAAGTCATGAGGGCACCTACTATACCCAAGTAGGAGAACCAAACCCCGTAGTCCGTAGC
>JBDJHY010453789.1:0-17619 GCA_039654485.1 Withania somnifera | reverse complement strand
AAAATTTCATCTAGTAAAGAAGCATTTCATCTTTGTGATCATAGAGTTTACTCATGTGATTGTGATGCTTTTCTCCTCCACTCTTTGTGATCGCGACCCCAGTCATGCGATCGCAATGCCTGGAAGCCCATCTCATTAGAATCGTGACTACCACATGATCGCGATGAACAAAGGCCTGGTAGTATATAAACCCTAACATCGAATTTTCAGATCATTATCCCCCATTCTTGCTCATCTTCTCCACCTCCCAAGATAAAGTTTGAGTTCCAAAACTCAATTAAATTGAAGGAAAGTACTTCCCCGAGCTCACCCTTGTCTTTTCTCTCATCGATGAGTTATTTTCTCTTTTGTTTTTCCTTGGAAATGGTAGTTTTTCACTATTGTTAAACCTAGATAGAGAAGAGCTATTTTATCCTTACTTTTTAGTTCGATTATTATTCAATTCTTGAGTTCTAGCTGGTTAATGCTTTGTGTTTAGGTGACACCTTAATTCGGGTGTGTATTCCTCCCGTTCTAGCATATAGTGATTGTGCAATGTTTTACACTTTTGATCACACCGCTTTCGTGTTGTTTTGAGGATCTTCCAGTGGTTCGTTAAGGCTTGAAATTAAACTGCATTTTCCTTCAGCCAAGCCCTTCATGCCAGTATTTTTATTTTAATATTTCATGTCGTGGGGCCTGTGGGCCTATTTTGGGGCTAGCTTTTTGACCTAGGGTGCTAATTGCAATATGGGTCTTATTATTCATATTTTTATCCCTGGACTTGTAATTTGTATAATTTTTGGTAATATCGACTATGCTGGAGCTTCGCATCTGTGGTGCGGGCACTTCAGAGATTTCCATCGCCATCCAGGTAGGTTAGGTTTATTTTGTGCATTAGAGACTGGGTTGAAACTATTATGCTTGTGATATGGCTAGTAGCGTGGGTTGGGTTATTTTGGTTGAATATTGTATTTTTATTGATTTACAGGAGTTACCTCGTACCTTGTATCTTTTGATATATTCTTTATAGTACCTGCATATGCCACTAACACTAGGTTTTTGGGAGTTGGGCTATGTATGAATTCCTTCTGGCTTCCATAATTATGTATTATTTATGCTTTCCTTTGCTGCATTGGTTGTTTTGAGATTTTATATCCTATTGCACGTAGCTCCGAGCTATAGAGTTTGGTTTGTCTACAGAAGGGTTATAGATGCCATCATGACCTGAGATTTTGGGTTGTGACATCAACATTCTAGAGTTAGTGTATAAAAAATATGCACCAAAGGTTTTACTCCTCCCCCATCCATTTTACGTTTCAGCGTCGGCATTGAACACGCAGGTAGGGCAACATAGCCCTAAGAAAGTAATCAAGCTACAAGCCATCTAAGTAGGTGATAGAACAAAAAAATAGGTATATAGAGGCCTGACTAGTTATCCCGGTCCCGAGTCCCGAGATGGCACTTTACCATACATATACTACACTAATACCTAGTATGAAGAAAGTAGACTATAGCCTACCTCTATTCTGGAGATGTCCTTGAAAAACATGCCCAAATATCCAAAGAATCATGTATAAAACTCAAAATTTCATGAGGCTAGAAAAAACATAACCATATGTTACAACGAGTTAAACAAGACCCATATTGCTATATAAATAGATGGGTCGAAATCCAAGCTAATAATGGGTCCATAAACCCTAATAGCTTGGGAGAAGGAAATATTTATACCAATATGTAGAGCACAGCTCGTCCATTATATGGAGGAAATTATAGCTTAAATTAATGGTAGAAATAGAAGATATAAACTCGAAAAATTTATTTCAATAGCCAAAATAAAGAATTACTCGGCATAAATGACCGTAGAATCACCATATCAAGTTTCTATAGATCAAAACTTGGATAAACAACTCCAATAGCTCCTAAATTACTATGAAATACCAAGAAAGTTGATAAATAATGGAAGAGAAATCAAAAACTTCATGTTGAAGACAAATACATAAAGGCCCATCAACTGACTGATAAATCAGTCATTTGGCTGGTTTATCGGTCACTTAGACGATAAATAGGTCACTGAGTCCCTTCTCTGACTGATTTTTTGGACAAATTTCAACAAACACATGGGATGGAAATAGAGTACGATTTTGACAATCCATATATGTAGTATTTCTATAATCAACATTCTGAACTGATCAGAATTAATAAAAATGACATTTAGGATTATATATGCTGATTAAGTCCTGAAGAAGCTATCTTTATAGAGAAATTAATCTATAAAGTTTCCAGGTAGCCAACCTACAAGTCCCATAAAGTCATAAACACTTAGTAACAGTTACAATAATGCTCTGAATGCATAGAAAACCTGGGAATCAAGGAAATTGCCCCAAGGGCCATACACTTAGTCAACATTAAGGAGTTACCATACAATTACTTAATGAATAAACACATAACTCTGACTGCACATCTTAATCAATAATTAAACCCATTTTGACTTTCTAAACCTCTGAATTTATACTCTTGAACCTAAGATCATTCTATACCATAAGGTTCTGGCTCTTAATATTCTAAAACAAACTCCCCCCTAAGGGTATCGTTTATAGTGATGTTCAAAAACGGTCCTAATTCCATACAACATAACATTTTGGATCAACAACATGAATTTATGACAACAAAAATACAATTATCCAAAACAAAAGACTTAACCTAACTAATGGGCTCATCTTAAAACTTGGTGAAGAAATGATCTATTTATGAGAGATACATTGATGGACTTCTTTATCCACCTCGAAGATGGCGCATATAAAAGAATTGGAGTAACACACAAATCTATATAAGTTTCTTAGGAGGCTGTAATACTAGACGAACTCGAGTATGAAAGAAAGAGAAACTTTTCTTAAATTTCCCTAATCTCGTTTACAAAAGCAGGGCTCTAACAACCATAAGTAAGATCCTATTAAAATAGATTCATAGACACCCTAGGATATTTGAACTCTGTGCTCTGATACCAAGCTTGTCAGATGCCGAGGCTAGCCCCTAAACGTAAGCAGTTCTTAGAGCCATTCCTTTCATGAAAGACTATTAGCATGAGACATAAAACGTAAGTTAAAAATACAATTAACAATGTAGAAGCTGGGAATAAGCTAAACTTATCCATATTATAAAAAGATAAGATAAATTACACTCTTGTTATTTGACATAAATAGATGTTTAGAACTGATTGACTGACTACCGAATGTCTATGTATGAAACCTCTACTGAATACTGCAGAGTTTCTAGGATAAATTCCCATATAACTCTAAAATTCTGAAACTAAATATCAATAAAAATTCTCTACATTTTGATGATTGACCTGCCCTAGGAGGATGAGGACTCACACATAGCTAATGTATTAATCCTCTTGGTCCATTATCGTGTCCTTGTTCAATTCCTATAATTAACAATAACTTCCTTAAATCTTTTATGACTTTCTCGAATTGTTATTTCGATTCCTTGTCAGTTGTATTGCTCTCAGTTTTCGTGTTTTGAAGTTTTAACTTTAAAATAGTGGAACTAGAGAGTAAATTCTTAGCTAACAATCTTAGAATCAAATTGTGATAGTTCTATTATTTCAGTAATGTGATCTAGTGGACTGTAGTTCCAAGTCCTGGGATTTTTATTTGCGTTTAGAGATGGTTTTTTGGAAATTTAATTCATTTGGAGTTGGAAGTTTGACTTTGGTCAACTTTCAAAGATTGAAGCACTGAATTTGAGAGTTGATGCTTTCATTAGCTCCAGAATGTCTAATTTGGGATGATAAAGTTATTGGTACACTTTTATAGGTGGCCGAACTGATTTGAAGGTTCGATTGGCCATAAGCTTTCTTAAAATTTCTGGTCCTCCTAGTTTCAGCTATCAATTTATTCAAACAATCTCCGATGACCATTTTGTTAATCCATTTGTAATGTCGTTTACATGAAGATCCCATATATGGTTTGCGTTCACTGGACTCTGGATGCATTCTTTAGGCCTTTTAGAATAATTTATTATTATGTTGTAGGGTGTCCAATGGTGCGGCCTTTGGGCTGCCGGTGTGACCTTGCACCAGCGAACCTTGGTCCACAGGTGCTGCTAATTTGGGCCCTATAAAGTCCCCTCTTTCCCTCAAATTTTCATCCATTATTAACAACTTCAAAACTATATAAAAACCTCTGTAAAACTCCATTTTATGTGATTTAAAATGCTAATTATAATTGGAAGTTTGGTGAATATTGTGGGATTGTTTATTTTTCAATTATCTAGGTATATCTTGTTTTAGTTTAGCATATTTTCTTCATTGAAAAAGTTTTTACATTTTCTAATTTTTTGGGATCATATCTTGCTCATTTCTTATCGGATTAGGCCCAAATTTAGGGTTTGGAGCCCACCAGCTTATTTTCAGCCCGAAATTTAACCCGAGCTTTTAAATAGAAATATGGGCATCATTCTTCATTTTTTAAATTAAGCATCATAAATGTGATAGTTTTGTACTTGTTCAGGTTTTTTGGTGAAGTTCAGGCTTTTGGCTCTTTGTACGAATATTTTTCACCAACCTCCAGGTATGTTACAACTTCTCTTCTTCTAGTATGTGTATGTATATGGTATTGATAGTATGAATGGCTAGCATGTAGGATTGGAACTTAGGTTTGATCAAACAATGCCATGTTATTTCATTCTTTTGCCTTGATTATGATTTCATGGCCTAGATTATGGTTGGTTATCACCCTACATATGTACTTGTAAGCTAGATATATTGTATCGCTCATGCTCTCTCCTAGGTCTCCCTTAGTGGACCTGTTATTAGTATATTACCTTGTTCAGTAACTGTAGAGAATATGGCTTTTCCTTAGACCTTAGTTAATGCCAGTTTGGGTAGAACTCCTACAATATGTGCTTATCTATTCACTTTTATCAACTAAATAATTTGTATGACTATATTGGTCTATCATGACCTATGAGTATCCTACCCTAGACCATTTGCAGTCAATTTTGGGTTAGTTTTTGTAATTTTGAGTTGTCTTAGCACTCTGTACATACCATAGTTGAGATTTTGGTCTTAGACCCATGTTGGATGCCCTTGGGCCTTTTGTTATGATAGGACTATATTATCTGGGGGCCTTTGGGTGATCTAGACTGAATACATAGAGGTTTCGAGCACTCGAGTATGCCGGGTGTATGGACTAACTTGTTGGCTTTATATTCTTGATGTTGGTTTTGTGAGCATGCATGGACTACTATATAATGGAATAAATATCCTAATAATATATTAATAACTGGTTTATCAAATTAACACTTGAAAGAGTTTCTTATTTACATGTATATATTCTAGCACCACTATGTAGTATAGAACTATTTTCTTAAAGTATAACCAGAACTAAGTTTAAATGGAAAAGTGAGTTTTACACTAATACCTTGCATGAATGTTTGGCAATACGAAGCTATTTTCTCACATGTCTAAACCTTATTTTCTAAACTGTCACAGAGGATACTAGAAATGCTTATGCGATGGTACTACGGTTTTCCACCAAGATATTATATAAGAGCTAACATAGTTTTTGGAAACTTTTTCATGATGATTTATGAGTGCTATAACATTTTTCATACAGGAGTTTATTCCCCATAGAAATTTTACCGTCTGGATCACAGAGCGATCCTGGAAGAGGGGTATACGGTAGAGGAGAGGTATACGGATGAGGTATTCTGTGGGTCCTACCTTTTATATAGTTATTGTTGGAGGAGGATCATGTATGTATACAATTGTGACACATTCACTTTACCAGAACCCCCTTGCATTACATGTATTCGTGCTTGGTTTTGCCCTACAGGCTTACCGAGAAGTCACATTGGTCTCCTTGGATGTATGGATGCACCTATTCTTCTGTGGGAGTGTATCCAATTACATTTTCTTTTCCTTTTCTTATATGTTTCCTCTGATCTATGAGAGCCTATTTGGGTTTTTATTTGCGTATCTACTTAGTTACGCTTGCCTTACTTGTTATGTCCAGCTTATTTAGTGTAACTTGCTTTACTTTTCTTATCTCCTTTCATACTTCATGGACTTTTTTATTAGTTGGTTATCTTTATTGATCTCCAGTATGTGTCTCATTTTCATGGGCATTATTTTCTAAACATTAGTTATTGTCTACTAGACTTCTGGCATAGACTTTCTTCTTTTAGTTAGCTTTACTCTTTATGCTTATTGTAGCATTTTGTAGAATTTCTTGATCGTACCTTCGTTGGTAGTTGTCCTTGGATGTATATGTAGTTACATTGTGCTATTTACTCTAGCCTTATGTTAAGCTAGAAGTAGTTAGTTTCAAATTAACATTAACTATTTAGTCTGGCCGACCTAGATGCATGGTTCTTCTCTCCCAGTTAGTTGCTTGTTAGTTGGTACCTTACCTAGTTCCTTTGATTTTTTTCTTTCTATCTAGCTAGTCATTATCCTTTTCTATGTCATTGCTTCTTAGACTTTTCATTCCTTGCTATTTCTTCCTTTTTTTCTTTCATACTGTACAGATCTTGTTGTTACATTATTTGTCTCTTAAACATACCCGGTCGTCATATGATGCCTACTAGGTACTATTTGTTATTGGTACTCATACTAAACTTCCACATCTTTTTGTGATGTAATTCTTAGTGCGATTTACCTTGGAGGACATTGTTCATGTTATGTAGTGTGTTGGAAGTCTTCGGAAACCACATGGGCTCATGGCATTCCAGCTGCCTCTCTCCATTAGAGGTAGCTTTGTCTTGCTTCACTAAGAGTCAACTTGTATGTTCTGTTGCATAGTATAGAGATTATTCTATTTTGTATTTACATTCTTCCAGTACCATTTATACCAATTTTTAGGATGGTTGTTGTTTTTTCTTTCTGTATTTCCCTTCTCCTCTTCTCCTAATGACTTTTTTTGTTGTGTTTCTTGATTTATCCCGTTGGTTACTGCTCCAGGATGTGGTTTAGGCTTGTCTATTGGTAGAATTTTGTAGACACCATCATGACTTGAGTTTTAGGTCATGAAAGCTGGCTGGAGTCTACTAAGTCTACTGGTCATGAGTCTCGGGTGTACTTGAAATCTACATGATAAAACTATTCAACGAGAATGTTCTTAGTACATTGAATAAACCCGCAGGCAAGTAAGTATATGATAATAACATTAATAATAATGGTACAAGATGAAAGAAAATAAGGTTAACACTAAGAGTCTGAAATTATGAAAACTTTCACAACTCTGTAAAATATGCTAGAAACCTAAATAGCTGGAAATCATGCTTAAAGTCTAGTAAATTACAATTAAAAATTTATAAATCACAAAGATGTAGTCATACTGGAAACCATAAAATTGTAGTTATGCTTGAAAACCATGGAGTTGCAGCTATGAAATATCATAATACTTAATAACACATTGCTAATATATCATGAAAAGCTATAAAAAATTATAAGTCAAAACATGTAAGAGTTTCTCTTAACTAAAATAAACCGTGCTAGTTTACATGGAGTTCAATAGCATTATCCCCCACTGAAAAGGATTGCTCTAACCTACAATATTTAGGGCAATAACATGTGGATCCTTAAGGACATATTGGCAAAAAACCTCTTTTGGCAATGAAGTTTCTGGGAATCTTAGGATATTAAACCTCACTCCTCTCAGTGCTAAATAATCTTCTCAAATTTTGATTACTATGCTCTTGTTAACTTGTAAACTTGTATTTCTTTCTTGTTCCTGAATATCATGTCATAATCATATGAATTTTTTATACTTTAAATAATGCTCATTCATGAGATTTACAATATTCAATTCTTGAAATATATCATGAAATGTGTAAAACTT
The DNA here is from genome assembly GCA_039654485.1 of Withania somnifera. Lineage (NCBI taxonomy): Eukaryota > Viridiplantae > Streptophyta > Magnoliopsida > Solanales > Solanaceae > Withania > Withania somnifera. The sequence continues at coordinate 9,793 of JBDJHY010453789.1, read as the reverse complement.
GAGCAACATTCATAAAGTTTATGAAATTTAATCTAGTTTAGGAAAACTTGTTATTCATCATGGAAATAATGGTTCTCATGTAAATCATGCATAAAGTATTGAAAATATATTAAAATTCATAATTCTTGAATATAAATTAAATAAATCCTAGCCCTGAACAATTCAATAACTATTCTTAGAAATTGTGTTGGACATGGAGATTAAAGGAATACACTATGGAATAGCCTCTTTCCTAATAGGTATTAATCCCTGAAAAACTTACAATAAATTGGAGGATTCATGAAGAAAACCCTAGCTTTTCTCTAAGGAAAATGAATGAGGTTTTATTGTTCTTTCTTCTAATTTACAATTATGAGTGTAAATAATAAAGCATTCATCTAAGTGTTTCTTATATATGACCCTTACAAAGATTAAAAATGACGTAGTATTAGTTTTTAATGAATTGGAAGTTATCAAAACACCCTTGAGGAAATAAGCAACTTTTTATACCCCGTAAATAAAGTAGACGTCACCCACAAGGTTTGGAGCTACGAGAAGGGAACTACGACTGTTGAAAAACATCATTTTGAGCCTTGGACGAAGAGAAAAATGAAACTAGATGATGGTCAAGGTGTCACCCTAAAATTTTGGGGCTATGAGAAAGGCATTGCCCTCTAATATTGGGGCTATGAGGTGAGCATCACCCCCCATTCTAGATCTATGGATCCCTTATTAAAATACTCGTAACTTCTTACTCCGACCTCAGATTTACTAGCAGTTTAAAGCATTAGAAACTATAATTAGAGACCTTTATTTGATAGGTTATGGACACGCAAAGTTTCATTGATTAGGAGATATGTTTGTTTTACATGTCCCATGCATGAAATTCTATGAAAACTAGGCCAGTTTAGAAGCTTTTGAACTTAACTTTGTGCTAGGGGTTTCTTATTTTCTTGAATAAAATCAAACACTAGTTCCACACCTTAGAAAAAATTTTATCACCTAAGAAAAATTGGTAACTCTTAGGGTTTGGGCCTAACCATATACATAGGATTGTACAAATGCCAGTTCAAATTTTTAGGGGAATTACACCAGTAGGAATCATAGACTGACCAATCTTACAAGATAGTAATTACTATGAACAACAAGTTAGAATGAAACTATTAAGATATAAGTCTAGCAGCCTATAGCATTATATCAATAGAAGAGAAATAGACGTAGTAATGATAGTGGTGATACAAATGATAAAGACGCAACAAAGAGAGTATGTTGTGGCATGGGATGATGAATGTAATATATGGACAATGGATCCAAAAATTAGGCTTGGGGCTATTTTCCACTGGTCATTCAACAACATAACAAGATTCCGCTCTTATACAAAAAGTAACTAAGTACCCATAGTTACTATTGACAAGCTGGTTAACAAGTCCCTCAACAGAATAAAAAATAGAGTTATACTTGAAAACCAAAATTTAAAATTGGTACAGTTCCTTTTGAATAATCAAACCAGTGAAAAATACCTTTTTTTCCATAAGAAATACAATATTAATAGAAAATGATATATCTCCTCCAAAATCAGAAGTAAAAGTGGTACATGCCCCTCCAAGGCCTAAAACTAGTTAAACAAGTGGTATTGTTTTTTCCTTTTTAAAACAATAAATTTTTGTTTATCCTTCAAATCATACCATCATGCATGAAGATTCTCAAATACAAGTGTGTACATGTATATATATATATATATATCAAAACAGGGTAAATTACCCTACAAGACACATACAGGACTAACCTAGAATCTAGCAAATATCGACCTCAGCCGTAGGCCCACAATACTAATAGATAAAGAGATGTAAAAATAAATGAAAATAAAATGACATAAATAAAATATAATCTATAACCTATTGTATTTCTACCCACCCTAATCTAAGGATCCCTCTATTTTAATCCTAAAATTAAGTAGTAACACAAAAACTAAGCAAGACAACCTACTCTAAGGTAGAAAAGTACGTTATACTCTAAACTTCCAAAAATAGTACATGAATCAGTAAATAATAAGTTAAAGCCTAAATTTACCCTTTAGCTTCCCATTCAATAAGTAATTCATAGGATCTACTACTAAACTAAGTTGAGTCTAAAGAAGAGAAAATGTAACCAGCCTGGAAGTGGAAAAATAAATTTCAAAGTCATTAAATGAATTATTTCTCTTTTGAACCATATTAGAATGCTATGACGTTATAAAAAAAAACTCAAGGTATCAAGGCTTGAATAAAGACATCGAATATCAATATTCTATAATTCTTGCAAAAAAACAGATCAAAGTTTAATCTGTGGGGTCCGCCAATGAAAAATAAAATATGATTCACCAAGAGTTAACCCACAAGTCAAGGAACATATTCTCAAAAATTATGCAAAAATTAAACTCATATGGTTCCTCAAATCAACCCACAAATCTTAAGAAGTAAAAAATAAGTTGAGCTAGAAATTGACATAATTAACGAAATTTGAAATGAAAAACAAAGAGAATAATTATTAAGAAGGGAGACAAAACTTAACTGAGCTCAATGCACTCAACTTCCCTCTAAATACTAGGTCCCAAACTCTATAGAGTCAAAATAATGGATTAAAATAAGTTCAAACTTAAAGAGGAGGTTTATGTACTCTCGTAGGTATCCTTCATCGCGATTGTGTGGGACCTCATCGTGATCGTGTGATCTCACTGGTCTAGACCATCACAATATTGATTGTCTTCTATGATACCACAAAGAAGTAAATAGATCAACCCACTAGAATCTTCATCATGGTTATGACCCTGATCCCGTGATTGCAATAATCAAATAATCTGACCTTTGTGATCACAAAGGTCTCACCATGAATACAAAAAAAAAACGGGGATGTACTACCTTGAAGCTTGATTCTAGTTGATAAAGTCTTAGATATAGTATGGGATGATTATTTTATATGGTTCAATTTCCTAAGAAGCTTATAACATAAAGTTGAGGTCAAAACTCCTTATATATGCCTAGTTATGATGTTACTTCATACGTGAGTAAAATTTAAGCGACCATAGATTTTAATCTACTAATATTTAGGTGATCCATAAACAATCCACATAAATGTATTTGATTCTAGCTTCCAGTGCAAAATATTGCGTGTCATTTAGAGTTTGGAGTAAAATGTTAAGGGCATTTTACTAAAGATGAAACTATAGTGAAATATTCCGAGGTGCAAATCACGACTCATGGTTTCCAGTAGTTCTATTCATGCTTTCTAATAGTACGACTCATTATGTGAGTCATGCTTCATGACCAGACCTTCACCATTTCTATATAAGTTCTATAAAACAGAAAACATAACCTGTACTCTTCTATATCAGGACTCAAACGAATCTTTCTACATTTAGTAAAACGCTTACCACGAGCCATGAAGTTGAATACCACGATTCATACCCTTGAAATCATGGTTTTTGGTAGGCATTTTAGTGAACCAAGTTCACTTCATGAGCCGTGAAACCGTGAAGTGCTTACTTTCAGGGAGTTTTCAAGTATTTTTATTGAGTACTATTTTGGTAATTCCTTTGACTTTTTGGACTAAACCCATAACATTATAAATACTTTAAGCATTAAATCCATTCATCTTGTGGCTAATTGATCAAAATAAGGGCTTTTTCTTCAAACTTCTCCAAAGAGGCAAAACTATGTTTTTTCATAGAAATTTCTCTATATCAGCTTGGTTTGGATTTCATTCCATCAAAGTTCTTCTAAAAGGGTACATGGGATATGAAAAAGTAATCCTTTCATCCTTATTCCCAAAAACCTTTTTCTAAATAAGGTTTTGAAGATGTAGAAGCATGCTTAATTCTATAAACTATGATTCACCAAAGTAATAATTTAATTGATGCCTATATATTGGAATTATGAAGTTTTCATGATAATTAATTATATGCATCAGATTTATGATTTGATATAATTTATTCATGTTTATAGGGTTGACATGGCATCTTATTAGCTGAAGGATATTGTCAGGTCTTGGTGTGATTTGTGGAAGAAGAATATAGGAGTTGGAGTAGCTCCACCAAATTGGGATGAATTTAATACTGTGTTCATGGGATGATTCTTTCCTATAGAGAAAATGAAAGATAGGGCGAGAGATTTTCTGAGTTTCAATCAGGGCTCCTTGTCTGTGACTGAGTATAGCATGAAGTTTACTAAGTTATTAATGTATTCTTTAAAGATGATTGCTAATATATATATGCTAGGATAGATATGTTTGTCTATGTTCCTTCTTCTTATTTTGTCCAAGTATGGAGGGAAGATATGTTGAGTACTGATATGGACCTTTGTAGACTGATGGTGTATACGCCTTGAATAGATAGCGAAGTATAAGGCTAAGTATAGAGAGAGTCAGCAAAGTAAGAGGGCTAAGACTAGTAATTTTGGAGATAGTCAGTCTAACTCTGATCATTTTAAATGGCATCAGTAGTGGGGATCTAGGGGACCATACCCCTTAAAAATAAAAAATATAAGTCAGATCAGTCAACTCAGAAAGGTAGTGCTACTATCTATCAGAAGTGTGGTATGGGCGGGGCCATTTGAATCAGCTTCCTCTCTGGCTATATAGATATTGTAGGTATGGTCATAGGATCAACGATTGCCCTTCGAGGAACTATTATTCTTGTGGGATTCCAGGGAAAAAATAGAGATATTTTCTCATAATTTATTAGGGTGATGCCAGACTATAGGCTACTACTCTAGTAGCAGCCCTATTAGCACGCCAACCTCAGTGGGGTGCTACTACTTCTACTGGTAGAGGAAAGTACCAAAACCATTTGTATGCTTTGGAGTATCATCACGATCATAAGTAGTTAGAAGATGTAGTGACAAGTGTGTTGAGATTTTATGAGGTTGATGTATATGCATTATTCAAACTCCAAGCTACTTTTTACTTTGTATCCTTGTATATTTATAGAAAGTTTGATGTAGATCCCGAGGTTTTATCTGATGCATTCTCAGTTTATACACCTATTGCTGATCCTATTTTAGCTTAGTGAGTCTACCGTAGTTGTCCTATTTCTATTTTGGGGGTAGTTTTTCCTACTAATATACATGAGTTAGATATGGTAGACTTTAATGCCATTCTAGGAATGGATTGGTTCTACTCATGTAATATTATTGTTGACTGTAGGACTAGAGTTGTCCGTGTCCATCTTCATGTTAGACCTATCCTTGAGTGGGAGGGTATTAAAGATATTCCTAAGGGTAGGTTCATTTCTTATCTAAAAGCTAGAAAGATTATACTAAGGGGTGTCTTTATCATTTGGTTTGAGTTTAGGACTCTAAGATGAGGTTCCTGATATCCAGTCTTTCCTTATAGTACGAGAGTTTCTCTTTGACCTTAAGCTGATTGTATCTAGAAAGGAGATCAATTTGGAGAAATGGCTATCACCCTATAACTAATCGAACAAATCATCAATACTAGGAATGGGATATTTTTTTTATTGTGACTTTGTTTAGATGGTAGTAATATATGCACATGTGGAGGGAACCATCTTTATTGCATACAAAAAAGATAGGGCACCCAAGGGAGAAACACTAGGGAGGATAAATCCCTTGTCTAAGAGGTCTACTAACTAATCTTTCATCTCCCTAAGCTCAACTGGTGCCATTATATATGAATAATGGAAATAGGATGACTGTCAGTAAGATCTATGGTAAAGTCTATCTACCCATCAGGAGGAAATCTGTGTAAATCCTTAATAAACATATCTATAAACTCCCTAACAACTGGAACTGACTGGATATCTTGTGCCTCTGAATCAAAATCTTTGACACAGACTAGGTGTTAAATACAACCCTTAACAATCATTTTATTGGGTTTAAGGTAATAAATAAACCTACACTTAAGAAAACCTCTACTCCCTTCCCACTCAAGGATGGGCTTATCAGGAAACTGAAAATAGACAATTCTAGTCTTAATCAATAACAACATGACATGAATGGAGCCAATCCTTGCCTATTGAAATCTATCATATCTAACTCATGCATAAAATTTTGAACTACCATCCTTAAAAATAGATACTGGACAACTATAATAGACCCTCTTAAGTACTATGGAGTCCCCAATAGGATTTAACACAAAAAATACTCAAATAAAACCTTAGGATCAACATAAAATAATCTAGTAGAAAAAGGGGATACAAAAGATAGGTTGGCTCCGGGGTCTAACAACACATAAACAGTAACACCATGCACATCCAACATACCTATCACCACATCGGAAGACTTCTCCTAATCCTCTCTGGAGTCTAAAACATATAACTGGTTCTGGTACTGACCACCATCGGTACTAGTAGAAGTGCCATGTAGAGCCTGGAGGACTGCTCGTGCTGGCGATGTATTATCTCTACCTCTCTACTTCTCCATGAGGCAATCCCTAATCTAATGAGATAGGTTACCACCACCAAAAAACCCCTTAGAAAGCCAAACTCTCAAAGTATGACTTGTCTAAACACATTAAAAACACCCATCTATTCTAAGCATGCAATGACCATGAATGGTTCTTTCCACATTTACTACACAAAGGATGAGTGCACCCTCCTATCATACTTCCCTGAGAAACTTTCTAAGACAAATTAATATTATTTTTCTATCTATCATTTTTATTAGAGGCACTAAAAGAAAAATAGTCTGGTCCTCTAGAAGATTTTTACTTCTTCCTCTGACACCTACCTAACGTGGGTTGGCTAGACACAAATTGGCAAGTCTTGGACCTCTTACTCTGGTGACTCTCCCTCAACTTAGCCTTATACTTTTTAATAGGGCTAGATCAAATATGGTAAGAGGTTTGACACAAACATATTCATACGGTTGCACATGTATCCAACCATATCAAGGTCATATTTGGAGATCCTGGTAAACTTTATCCCATATTATTCCATTTTCATGGAGCCCTACTCCATACTCTGAAAGTCCCTAACCATCTCCTGGCTCTGCTGTCTTAAGAAGAAACTACTCAAAAGTGCCTCCTCAAACTCATCCCACGAAGGCGAATGTGATCCTACCCCTCTGTTCCTCTTCCACAAATCATACCAAGGCCTAGCAATATCTTTCATCCTATAAACATCAAAGTCTACCCTATCCACCTCTAACACCCGCATCAACTTAGAGATCCTCTTAACCTACTCTGAAAATCTCTCACGATCCTCATTCACCCTCAAATGAAAGAATTATTAAGGACTCAATCTCAAAAAATCCCTTACCCTCCCAACTATTGTATAAAGAATTGGCTAAACTGCCGGTGCATGGGCTGGCTATTGAGCTTATTCCATCACTATCTAATCCATCATATGCATCATGTTGCATAATTCTACAATGGTAATGTCTTTCGGTGGCTTCTGTAGCACTAGAGATGGTGGAGAATGATTCTATTGATTCCTATTCATATCTTAGCTTGTTTATCATCGTGGAGGCATGATCTAAAATGTGTAATGTAAGATTCATAATAGAAATCCATAGTTAAACTCCAAAGAACTATATAAAATCATGAGCAAAGGGAAATATTTCCTACACTCTTAGTAGTCTCTCAATTATTATCATATTGTAGTTCATACCCATAATAAGACTCTACCTAAGAAATCCATAGTTAAACTCCAAAGAACGATATAAAATCATGAACAAAGGGAAATATTTCCTACACTCTTAGTAGTCTCTCAATTATAAGCATGTTGTAGTTCATAACCATAATAAGACTCTACCTAACATTGGCTTTCATATATATTCTAGGACTCTAAATGCCTAGTTCTCTAATACAAAGTTTTTCATGCCCCGGAGTAACCCCCTAGACGGGATTGACATCCTTATCTATTGAGTCACCTCAGTAACCTTAGATGAACCACTTGGTCCATGCATGGGTCTATCACTCTGTCTTAACGGAAGCAATATCATAAAAATAAAATCATAAAATAATGGTGAACCTTAAATTAGTCAAGAGATAATCTGAATGATTATGAAAACTCAATTTCTTACACTATCTATGTATGAAGCCACTAACAAGCTGAGTACTGAAAATAAAATTAGGAAAATGCCCCTTGCTGGACAAAAACTAAATAATAGTAAATGATATCTCTAATGTCTAATCTTTAGATCAACATAAGAAAGATATTCTATTTAGCTCCCGAATTAAGTTGGAACTCACCACTTCACTTCAATCTGCCGAGAATATAAGTCCAAGTCAACCACAAACATCTTAAAGGTTATATGATTATGTGAAATACATATAGCGCAAGAAAGTATACGTTCAGTACATTTAAAAATACTGATCATGAAAGTGGTAAGTGCAATAGGCTGGCTATGCAATGTATTAAAATATAACTTATACCCCGATTTCTACCTGCTAACTCAAATAGGAAAAATATATGTAATAAGACAATAATAAAATAAAATTCTTTTTTTAGTTCTTTTACCCTTAACTCTATCTTTTCTTACTCCGCTGACCTGACACGCAAAGGAATGACCATATGAATGACTGAGAAAAATAACTGACCTGAGACATTCTATAATCGGCATTAATTATGTACCAGGACATAAGGTCCAACATATATCCCTATGATAGGTGGGGTCCCAAACCTACAAAAGTACAGGCATGTTTAACTTATGCTTGATAAAAATGGATCCTTGGGCCTTGAAATTACCTGTATTTGGAAATAAGACATATGGGATAAGGACTAAATCTCTCAAATCCAGTTGATGCTAATACTATCTCAAAAAATGACCAAATACTGAACATATACATATACCTTCTTCCTTGATCACATAAGGACCCATAAACTCGTGAACTAGCTCTCTCTTCCATATTACTGTCTCATCATCATGTTTTAGATTTATTTTGGCTAACTAACTCATGAACTATTCTTAGATTCTAAAAGACAAAATCCATAAACTGACCATAAACGTGAACCATGACTCTAACTCTACTACTGAACATGCCCTGAACCATAAACTCTAATATATGGGAATTCTCCACAACTTTACCAACCAAGCATATAGACTTCATATATAAGACTTGAACTCATAACCCAGACCAAGCGTTACACTTTATGACAACTTATGCAATTATAACATAAACATATACATATGCATGATTATGATCAAAAGTATATAAAATACATGATTTAAATACATGAACACAATTTATCAAGTTCACCCTTAAATCTTTAGATCATGACCATGGATTCAAAAATATCTAGTTAATTGGGCACAAGATTTGGAATGAAACGTTGTTGAATGCTGCACAATGATTCTTGATTGAATTCCTAGGCTTAGCTCTTGAGAAAAAACCTTGGGAGAGTTTGTTCTTGGTTGACTTTGTGAATAATGAATTAAATAAATAGAGTTTTTGTATTTGTATATTCTTTAAAATTAGGGTAAAATGACATAGTATCAAAGGTTTTATGAATTGGAACTGTTCAAAAGTCCTTGCGAATTTTGTGTTAAAACAGAAACTTTCAGGCTTTATAGATTGGTTTGATGGATCGTTAAACCGATTGATGGCCCTTCAAACCTTGCTTCATTTGATTTCTCACAGAATCACCTTTCCTTGAGTTTTGGACCCCATTATGATCTCTAGGGTGACATGTAGGACCCAAAAACACCTAGATGGATTTTGGATAAGAAATGATGGTTCTTCAATTGGCTTCAATGACTTTCAAAGACCTCTACGTGTAGTCAAATAACCCATTGAAAATGAGGGAAAATATCTAAAAAGTTAAAAGTCTCTAGATGACTTTATAGGACCTTTCAAGAATCATAAAGCCCTCTACGGT
>JBDJHY010453681.1:0-17620 GCA_039654485.1 Withania somnifera | reverse complement strand
TTATTCCAAAGTAGAAGTGGGGACAGATCACCATGGACTTCATCTCAGGTTAACCTCGCATTTCTCGCAGTCATGATTCTATTTGGGTCATTATTGATAGGCTGACTAACACCGCGCACTTCCTCCAGTTCATACTTCTTACAATGAAGAGAAATTATCTAAGTCAACATAGTTAAGGTGGTTCGATTTTATAGTATTTTGGTTTCTATTATTTTAAACTGTGGTACTCAGATCGCATCTTAGTTTTTAACAGATATACAACGGGTTATTGGTACATAGGCTCATCTTTGCATAGATTTTCACCCTCAGACGAATGATCAACCAAGAGGACCATTCAAGGCTTGAAAGACATGTTGCGAGCCTATATTCTTGGCTTTGGTGGTTCATGAGATCAACACTTGGCTTCTGTAGAGTTTTCTTACAACAGTGCTACCACTTGAGCATTCAGATGGGACATTTTGAGGCTTTGTGCGGTAGATAGTATCGATCACCAATTTTTTGATGAGTTTGAGTCTAGACTTCAGGCTACAGACTTACTTCAATATGATTTGGATAGAGTTCGTTTGATTCAGGATAGACTTCGGAAAACGCAAAATAGGTAGATGAGTTACTCAAACCATCGACATCGTGCCTTAGAGTTCGGTGTTGGTGACCAGGTGTTCTTGCGGGTATTTCTCATAAAGAGTGTGATGATGATGGGAAAAAAGGTTAAGCTCATACCCAGGTATATTGGCCAGTTTGAGATGCTTAGTTGCATTGATAGTTTTTCTTATAAACTATCCTTGTCTCTGATGTTTTCAGTTGTGCATCTGGTAGTTCACCTATCTATGCTGAGGTGGTATAGTTTTAATGAGTCTCATGTACTTCAATATGATTTGATTCTGGTGGATAATAGTTTGTCTGTGGTTGACGAGCCGGTGCTCATCTTGGATTGAATATTTTGTACTTTGTATTCACTTAAGTTGATAACAGTCGATACAAATATAGTAGATAAGCACTTTACAAATTTTAATTTTTAAAATTGTAGCTATGCCGACCTATTTTCACCTATATTTTGCCCATTTTAAAAATAGAATGACTCTCTAATTTAAATTTTTACATGACATGTTTAAGAACATGCGATTAAAGAATATTTTGGTACTTTCTATCTATATTTAGTTTTTAGTTACCGTTTCATGTAACGACCTCCAAAATTATTTTTATATTTTTGCAGTTTTCTTGTATTTAGAGCATCCTTGTAACCATCCCAAGTCATTTGTGGCTTGCTGGTATCGATAGGTTGGGTCCCCCTCGGTTATTGTGGTGTAAATTTCTTGCCATTTTGACCTTTATGGGCTTTATTCAGTTTATATAATCTCGAATTGCCGTTTTGTTGATTCCATTGAGTTCAAAGTATCAATTAATAAAATTTTTATATACGGAGTGCTATAATTGGATTCAGTTTCCATTGCGTGTGAGTTTTGAAAATTTTCCCAAAAACTGTAGAAATTAGGCACGCGGGTACCTACAAATCGATCATTTTGACTGATAAATCGATACCAATGCTGATAAATCATCCAATTTGACTGATTTATCAGTTAAAGCAGTGCATGTGTATCTATTAGCGGTTCTAGTTTGTTTGTTTTTCTCATTTTCTTAAAAAAATCAAGTTTTCCTCTGAATTCTGGGTCAAATCAAGGAATTTGGATAAGTTTAACTAAATTCTATTCCGTAAAACACGTTACGTAGTTCTACAATTATTTTTATCAGGTAATTCTTCATTTATGTAGTTTATTAACTTTCTGGACTTATATCTTTCAATTTTACCATTAAATTTAGCTCCATTTTGTATCATATGATGTACAAATTGTGCTCTATGCGTGGGGATAAATATTTTATTTTTTTGAACTGTTGGGTTTTCCTAACCCTATTCTACCCGAGATTTTGACCCCGCTATTTATATAGAAATATGGATCTTGTTTTACTTGTATTAGCACGTTGTTTATGTTTTTTCTAGTCTTTTAAAATTTCGAGCACCATATGTGATTTTGGGCATTCAAAATACGCTTTTTGAGGATATCATTAAAATCCAGTTAGGCTACGGTCTACTTTATTTAGATTGAGTATTAGTATAGTATATGTTTGGTAAAACTCCATTTCGAGGCTGGAATGATTATTCGGGCCTCAGTATGCATAATTATCCGGCCTAAGGCCTAGTTAGCTGGCTTATAGCTTAACTACTTACCCTGGGGACGTATTGCCCTGCCCAAGTGTCTCACACTGACTCTGGAATATAGTGTGGCTGGAGTAAAATCTTTGATGCTTATTGTTATATGCGGACTCTTAACTGTAGTGAGGTTGTGGAGCAGATTAAAATATTAATCAGAGCTTTGGAACTACCCTCCAATGTAAGCTGGTGGCTTTAGAGTGGATCTAGGTAGGTTGATTATTTGTGTTCTGTTTGAAATATTGTGTATGTCATTGGGACATGGGTGGCCTTTAGGCCACAATTAGCGGGGTACAACTATGTTGAACACTCCACCACCTTATGAGGTGAATTTGTATTTAGCCAATCATAGCTATACTGGTAGTGACTTAGTTCCGGGATGGTGTTGTACCTAGATAGAAATGACTATGTTGGATAGCTAGCATTCCGATGTGGTGATATTTTGGCCCTGATTTGACACTAGCCTGGGGGTATAGGTTGTTGGCTGAGTTATGATAGGTCTGTTGTTCTTTCTGTATATGTGTGTACTTGGGCCAATGGGTATTTTTGGCACCTTTGATACGGTTAGCCGAGGTTCGGGATCATGATGGGGCTCGAAAGACTATGTTTCGTGCCAGATCTTGGTATCTATTCGATGGTTCAAACAAGATATTGATGGGAAATGAGTTCCATGTACTTATGTTATTGGTGGCTATGCGCAATATGATGCTATTATACCCCTATATTTAAGACGATCCCATTGCGAGTTACATGATCTGAGCTACTCTTTGTGTGAAGACAATGAGAATCTTGATATGATGTGTGTTGTGCCTGTATGGCGATACTTGGGTCCCACCAATTTGGGACTATCCCAGAGTGGGAGCATTCTGGCACTTCTATATAAGGTATGTGGTTCAATTCCTCCACGGGTTCCTCTCGATTCGAGATCACCCCAAAGAGGGAGCATACCGGTAATTATCGACGCATCTACAACCCCTTTAGACTAGGGATTATCCTAGAGAGGGTGTATTCCAATAAATGTTCTTACTTCTTCTATAGCCATCTTGACTTGGACCATCCTATAAAGAAAACATATCAAATCTGTATTCTTCGGTAGGATTGACTAACTTCCTCATTGCCTTTATTGTTACACTAGTAGCTACACTAGTTGTACTCTATCAGGTCTTATTTATACGGGGTTATGTTGGGATTACAGATACACGTTATATGTAGGTATGATTTGCTTATGACCTTAGTCAATGTTTGTGTGACCTACCCTGTTAGTAGACCCTTCTCACCTGTTAGCCAATACTGTATATATTAATGGTTATTATCCTGTTTCTGCTCCCTTTAACTTCTATTATAGTTGCCCCTTCGGGGTGGTTCAGTATACACCGCTACTCTACTTACTTTGTTTATCTTTACCTTATTTATGCTTACTGATGTCAGTCGGTATATGATGTTTTCTGGTACTCGTTGTTTTGGTACTCATGCTATATTTCTATATTTTTTCTCGATGTAGGTACAATTATGAGTTTTTCTTATGGACATGATCGAGCGTAGTAGCTAGTATTTCTGAAGATTTGGTAGCAGCTGGCGTTTTTGCTGGACGATTTTCTTTTCAGTGTTAGGGCTATCCTAGTCGGGTCGTGGATAGACTTTTCTTTTGTAGTTTGCCCAACTAAGGTTATATTTTGTATTCATGTGTATAGATGTCCTACAGCCATGACACCAGGTCTTGGGAGTTTTTTTATGCTTGGTTTTATATTTTTAGATTTTTTTATGTCGTCGTTCTTTTCCTTCTCTTATTCTTTTTTTTTTTCATTGGGTTCTTATTATTGGCCCATCGCTATTCGCGTTGGGCCAGAATTAGGCTTGTCTGCAGAAGAAAATGTAGACGTCATCACAACTCGATTTTTGGGTCATGACATTTCATCATATATTTTGAACTTAAAATTTGAAAATTTATATTTTCAATGTTGTGTTTTCTAAAAATTAAAATTGTGTTTGCCATACATCTTACTAAAAAAAAAGGGAATTAAAATTTTATGACCCCGGAATTTAGCCTTGACCAAATTTGAAACTTGAAAAACAAAATTGAAGACATTTTAAAAATATGGTCTAAAATCTATGGTTAAGCAAAAATTTGAAGATAAATTTTAAAAATATAATCTAAAAATTATGACCAAGCAAATATTTGAAGAATTTTATAAAAAAACTGATCTAAGATCTATGCCAAACAAATATTTGAAAATCTTGTCTAAATTTTATGGCTAAATACTTAACTAATAAGATTCAAAAAGTTTATTTTTTTATTTTCATAAATTCTGCGACGTGTCAGATTAAAATTAGATAACAAGTTAGGAGTTAAGGACACAAGCACTGTTAAAATGAAAAAGTGGATTGTTAATTTATTTAGTCGCACAAAATTAAACCAAAAATGAAGAACACGGTTTTTTAGTAGCTAACTTATAAAATAGACACAATCTGTATTAATTGTTGAGAAATCAACTTTGACCCCCAAAAAAAAAAAAAAAAAAAAAAAAACTTTCTCTCCTTCCCGCTCAAATTTGGAAAAGAAATTAAAATCTAATTTATTTAGGATTTCAAAAATCAATTTTGCTCATTATAAATAGGCATATTATTTTTGGGGGAAATTGTATTTCTTCCATAGTTTTTGCAATGTTTGAGCAAAAGCCTTAGAATAGTATGAAGAAGACATTCTTTTACAATTTCTTTCCATCAAAAGAGGAAGAAGAAACATGCAAAGTTAACAACATTCCCCGGGTAGTGACTCGAGAACTGGTAGAGATAAGGGACATATACCCTGCCCCAAAAATCGATCTGACAAATCCTCAGAAAATCAAGAAAAATATTACCCATAACGAAGTCATTGTAGGAAAGGTGGAGATTCCATTTTTCGAGATGTTTGAGTACATTCTACGATACTGGAAAATGGACATAACCAAATTTTTGGTGGACGGGTATGGGGTGTATGTTGCCGTGTGGGATGTAACCCAAGAGAATGACCCTAAGAAGTATGAAGGTGAAAGTGTTTTCTTAAAGAAATTATACAATGATAACTATTCTTTGTCGATCATGGAATTGTTCAATGATCGTAAATTGGCTGTTGGTGATGAAATTGGGTTGTATTGGGATCTTAGGTCATCAACTTTAATGTTCAAATTGATTTCTCAAGTTTGTTCTCAGTGAAAGGTCCAAGAATTTAGGATAAAAAAAATAACATGTCATAGTACTTTTGTTAGTCTTACTCTCATATGATTGTAATAGCTAAACATACTGATGTTCCAATTTTATATTTGCAATATGGAGTATGATGATTCTTGAAGTTTCCAAATTTTAGTCTGCGTTATTTCGTTTCGTATTATTGTTGCTCTGTTGTTATAGATTCACCGAGAAGTCTACTCCTTCATCATTAATGAATCAAATTCCGTGAGCTAGGAATTTATTTCATTGTCAAAGCAATTCCAGTTCATTTTTCTTCTTTTACTATCAAGTATCGAGTAAAACTATCTCAATTTCTAATTCGATTAATGGGGATTTCGAGGAAAAATTGTTTGTCTGGTTTTACGAATAAACTCCATTTAATTTCTTCATGCCAAAACTTGTTGTTAGTGAATGATTAACAATGTGGAATCTTCAATTTCAATTATGGGATTGGATATGGCCTCAAAATGCAGTGGGAGGACAAGTATGACTTCCTTTTGGAATATAGCATCTGTCAATCAGAATTTATTTGATGAACTACCTGTGATAGCAGTCAAAGTTCAGCCAGCTTGGAAGGTATATCTGAATTGTACTGTGCTACTTGAAGGATTTGGTGTGAGTGTGGTTTCACTAAGTTTTAAGGAGGGAGGTTTTCCATATTATACTTTGAATGCATCATTGCTCCAAAACTATTGCTGAATATCAAGCACTTGCAATCCAGAGCTTGAAACACCCATTCAGATGAATTAGTGATGATTGTAAGTCTTTCAAAAAATACAAGTTTGCTATCAGTTAGCTTCTTAGTAGCTGCAAAGTGAGAAGATTACGTTGCTTCCATATTACAATTAGCTCAAAATTTATGGGCTTATGGCTTAATATGACGTAACATAAGTGTAGAATCAGTTATTAAAGACTCACTTAAGCCTTGAGCTCAGTGAGATACATATTTAGAACACCATGTATCAGTGTCTGTGAAGTAGAGAAAAAGAAAGTTGACAACAACCCCATCTAATGTGACTTCTTCCTGCCTGCTTACAGTTATCAACAAGTAAGCAAGTTGGGCTGATTTAGTCATTCGATCAAGTTCATAAGAAGTGGCATTTGCTAAACTGAATATCATTTCACTTAAAGTTTAAATCCTAATATTAGTCCCTCTACAACACTTAGAAATAGCACTTCTTCCGGACCACTAGCCATGTCACCAATTTTAAGACCTACTTCTTGCACTGACATTCTTATTTAGTCAATGCGAACGTAATTTAATTAAAAGAAAGTTAAGGTTGTTTCTTAAGATATATTAGGAATGTCGACAGATTGTAGTTTGTAGGTTGCAAGTGGTCTTATAATTTGAACTTCTTAAAATATATTTGGAATGTTATTACCTTGTGAGCTAGTAGGTTGGAAGTTCTATTTATGAGTGAAACTTTTGTTTATCATTCATTTTGTAGCTTTATGCATGTATGATGACATCTCATAAATGGCAAGTCAATATATATTTTTCGTGCTTGGAAGACAAGTACATTTTTGAAAAAAACCAGTTTTGATTTCTTTAACTGCAATATATCCACTCACATATTATTGTACTTAGCAATCTAAGTGAGCAATAATTTCTCTTTTAATATTGAATACATTATTTGATAGTGGAAGATGGACGTAAGAACCAAAATTTTGGTGGACGGGTACGGGGTGTGTGCTGACGTAACTGAGGAGAATATTGACCCTAAGAAGTATGGTGGTGGAAGTGTTTGCTTTAGGAAGTTGAAGTTGTACAATGATGACTATTCTCTATTGACTATGGAATTGTTCAAAGTCATAAAATTGTGTTGTATTGGGATCCTAGTTCAAGTTTTATATTCAAATTATTTTCTCAGGTTCTCGCTAAGTGAGATTAAAAACAACATATCATTAGTCTTTTATTAGTATTACTATTTCATATAGCTAAACATTTACTGATATTCCAATGTTAAATCTGCACTACGGAATATAATGATTCTTGAAGTTCCCAATTTAGTCTGTGTAATCCCCTTTTTGTACTAGCGTTTTCATTCCCTTTTACTATAGTGCTCTTTTAATATGATTAATAATATAGTTCAGGGGTGTTTCTTCGTATAGATGGCTAGTTGCTAGTTACATGTTCTGTTGTAACTGAAGATATTACAGGAGTGGAGTCACATGTTATAGAATAATCTAATACATCAGATCTGAGAAAACTCTTTTAGAAATTTCATGTTTAAAAAAGCGCAATGTTAGTATGCGCAAAATGAAAAGCAACGTGTACAGTATCTGATTTATTCTAATAATGGACACAAGTCAGTAATTAAAAGAAAAATGGTGTCTCTCTGCTACCATTTTCTCCCTCGTATGACATTCATTTTGGCTGATCGTGATGGTCTTGAAGACTCACTTCAATCGGCTCGTTTGATCGCCCAAACGACAACATCATTGTGCCAATAAGATAAACGATGTGGTTAGAATCTTGATTTGGCAATTAAGAAGTACCATGAAGGGCAGTTCAAAGATATCATCAAACAAATTGATGTATCCCTGAAGCTGATTACGATTTGTCTAGAATCATACACGCCATTCTACAATGAGAGTCTGGATATTAAACAACTTAGAATGCTAATAAACAAATTAAGAAAGATGTCCTTTCAAGGATTAGGACCAGCTAACTCATTGACTTAGTATGGAGCTTCTGTAGAAGTTAGAACAACTGTTTTCAAAATAATGTATTTATACGTATGATATTGGCTTACTTCAATGTAAATCAATACCTATATTTGCCAATGTATTTTAATTTCAAACAAACAATGTGCATTTATTCTAATGTTCCCTAATATAAGCAAGATCAGTGGAATATGTTTATGGGAATGTCAGTATCAAATATCGCACGAAAAAAGTCTATTTCCATTCATCAAGATCATGCAACTTACCTATTAGTAGCTGTTTTACATTTCAGAGAGAGTTCATTGAAGGTTGAAAGTGCAATTTGCTTCTCTTTTGTTGTCACATCATTTCTCTGCATGAAGATCATATCATGTTATGAATGAAAAGAAACACTCAAAAGATATTGGCTTATGTTTCTGATGAAGAGAACTTACCATCATAGCTTTTATACGATCCACTAATTTGTCAATGAAATTCCAGGAGCTTCCCGTGTATAACTTGATCAATATGCTGAAGTACTTTACAAGCTGTACCAAAAAAAGCTTAACAGACATGCAGGAAATCGATCAGAAGTATTCGGAGTTCATGATTCCTACGGACCTCTTTAATGATCTTCTCATCCAGCTGAGTTACATTTTCCCCTTCTGGAAAATGGTTTCTTGATGTTGCTTTAAGAACCTGCTCTATCGCATTAGCTGTCCGCTGAATCTTGTTTTTACTAAGAAATGCCCTCGCAATCTGTGCAGAGAATTTAGTGGATTGTTCAGAAGTGTCAGGCAAGTTCCACATATCAAATAGACAAAACAAGAAAGAAACAGGATTCTCTTTCGATAACTATTGAAAGTATGAAATAGCCTCTTTTGAGGACATGGACAACCTCGATACATTCGGTTAATGATTTCAATATTTTGCGCAAAGTTCATTTTCGTTTCCTGTATATGAAATGTATCTCAACTTTGGTTATTGAAAAGAAGAAATGGAATGAAAAAGAAAATTATGTAAACCCGAGGTACCTTATACTGAGCTTCCGGTAGAGACTTGTTAGAGAATCATAAGATGATATACAGAATCACAAGATGACATAAATCATAAGATTATATGTTTCCTTATGTATAATAGTTTAGCTAATTTCTAGGGATTTAGTTACCTTAGTCAACCTTTTCTTTACAAGTATTTAAATGATTGTATTCTTTAGATAATAGATATGAAATTATCCTAAAATACATTTTTCATTAACATGGTATCAGGGCCATAATGTTTAGTTGGAGGTTAGTTCTGGCTCACCGGAGTTGAGCCTTGTCTCGCCGGAATCCTTGTCACATTGTAAAATTATGGTCCATTCTCGTTCCAACTTCTTTCTTCGAGATCGTCTTGATTTTTCAAGTCCATTTATGGTGGTTCTTTGATAATAAAATCACGTTTTGAAGGAGAATCAACTTCAGATTATATTTTCATCTCTGTGTGGCCAGGTTTGCTTTTCTCTACAGATTTTGAATTCCATCTTTCGGGTTTTGAAGGCTGCTTATGTGACAAGCTTGCAGATTTAGGTTTGTGAATAAAATTTCTTGGTCAGATCAATTTGATCAAGAAAGCTATTTGGTTTGCTCAACTTCTCGGTTTGGGAATCTTCAGTTTTTATTTGGAACAAACTTGGGATTCTGCTTTTGTTGGCTCTTGTGATCTAATTTCTTAAAATACGGTGATAATAAAACTCTTTGTTATAATTTGAGAATTGTTATTCTGTTGAGTCTTTTATAGTTATCTAAGTTTGTGGATTTGGGATTTGATTCACTTGATTTTTTTTATTTGTTTCACTGATTTATTTGGCTTGGACTTTATTTGTGTCTCGCAAAAATCTGATTTGAATAACTTTTGCTTTGGACAATTCTGTATCAATTTGTTTTTGATATTATGAGTTGAGAAAATGATTGTTTATCGTCTATTATATGATAAAATGATTTTGGTTTTGGCTGAGGAATATCATAAATTCTCTCAATATCAGAAATTGATGGAATCCACTTCAGTTAATGCCTTTACTAGGTCAAATAAAACATGTCTCATCACCTCTTCAAATAAATGGGTGATTGATCCAGGTGCCACAAATCACATGACAGGTAATCCTAACATCTTTTCCAGCTTTTAGTCCTACAAAGAACCCTCTCTGTTACTGTAGCTGATAGATTAACTTTTAAGAGTATTGAATTTGTGATTGTGAAACCAACATCCTTTCAATCCTATCATCTCTATTAAGTCTACTAAAATTGACTTTTAATTTGATTTATGTCAGAAAATTAACAGAAACCTTAATTGTTTGATTTCGTTCTTTCCTAATTATTGTATGTTTCAGGATCTTAAGACAAATGAGATTATATGTAAAGGACGTATAGATGGAGATGAGAGCCTATGTTTGTTGCCTGCTCTAGTGTTGTGTCTCTATTTAAAGCACATTATCATTTGGTATATCTTTCTCTAACCCAGTTAAAGAAGTTGTGTCCTCTGTTTTAGAATATTCCTTCATTGGAATATGAGTCGTGTCGATTTGCAAAACATCACCGTAGCTCATTAAGTCCAAGGGTTAATAAGAGAGCAGAGCCTGCTTTTAAGTTAGTTCATTTTGATGTTTTGGGACCATTCCTATTATTTCCAAAACTGATCATAACTATTTTGTCACTTTTATAAATGATTTTTCTCGGAGGACTTGCATTTATTTTATGAAAAGTCGCTTAGAAATGATTACTCACTTTTGTGCTTTCTGTGCTGAAGTCAAAAATCAGTTCAATGCTTAGGTACATATTGTAAGGAGTGACAATTCTAAAGAATATATGTCACAATTATTTCAGTCATATATGGACACACGATATTCTCCATCAGTCTTCATTTGTTGATACAACTTCTCAAAATGGAGTTGTAGAGAGGAAGAATGGACATCTACTTAGAGATATCTTGCGCACTTCTATTTCAAATGAAGGTTCCTAAACAATTTTAGGTAGATGTGGTCTCTACGACTTATTTTTTTATTAATCGTATGTCATCTGCAGTGCTTGCTGATAATGTGCCTTACACTATTATTTTCCAAACAAGTCTTTTTTCAGTGGAACCTAATGTGTTTGAAAACATGCTATGTTCGAGATGTTCGATCATCTGTTATCAAGTTGAATCCCAAGATATTAAAGTGTGTTTTTCTAGGCTATTGTCACCATCAAAAGGGGTATCAGTGTTATTCCACTGAATTTGGTAAATTTATGATGTCCACTGATATGGAGCTTTTAGAGACTACACCATTTTCTCTGCACCTCCTATTTTTACAAGTCAAGGGGAGGAAGATGAGCGGCTAGCCTATCAAGTTGCCCATGTTGTGACAGATGGTGTCTCTCCATCTCCTAGTTCTTTTATTGAGGATCAATAAACTATTGTTCCGTCGACACCTACTCCATCTACAGTAGAAATACCTCTAATTGTTCAAATTAACTCGAGGAAGAGAGAGACTAATAATCCATGTCCTATATCAGTTCCTTTGTCATCAGATCTTCCAGATGATGTCGACCTCCATATTGCCTTCGCAAAGGTACTCTTAGTTTAAAATCCACAAATTCCATTACTAATTTTGTTTTCTATGGTTGCTTATCCTCTTTGTCTAGATCTTTGATTTCTTTTCTAGACTCTATTTACGTACCCAAAATCGTGAAAGGGTCTTTGCATCATCCTGGATGATTTGACGCAATACTTGATGAAATACATGCCTTAGAGGAAAATCATATGTGGAATTTGGTGGATTTACCTAAGGAAAAAAGTCATATGTGGAATTTGGTGTAGAACACCTACAACTATTCAACCCCCAAAACTACAATCTGTAC
Source organism: Withania somnifera (assembly GCA_039654485.1). Taxonomy (NCBI): domain Eukaryota; kingdom Viridiplantae; phylum Streptophyta; class Magnoliopsida; order Solanales; family Solanaceae; genus Withania; species Withania somnifera. The sequence continues at coordinate 5,686 of JBDJHY010453681.1, read as the reverse complement.
TTAGGAAAATATCAACCAACAACAATATCTAGAATAGATAATACCAACTAGTCAAAGTAGAGAAACAATAACACATATTTTAGGTAAACCTAAAATAGAATATAAGTGAAACTGAATCATCAAATATCTCAACCACAATACGAAAATCAAGAGAATAAGTATGGAAAGTTTATGTGCAATGCAATGTTAGCCAATATAATACATGTTTGTCTTAATGTATACACATGCTTCCAATCATAACATTCAAGATTCATGGGGCTAACTAAGTCATGTATCGCCCATCATGTCAATCATCCACCCGAAAAAGACTTGACTAATGGGCCTGTCACTTTAAGTGGTGTCAACAAGACTTGTCATAGCAATTTCTCATATTCATCTCGGATCGAATCCAGTGTCACAGTATCCAAGTTCAACTCATGGTATAGTATCCATCTCTGTTAACTTTAACATGGATATGATGCAAAATTAACATAAGGCCCCATTGGGGCATTACAACAAATAAATATCAATATAAGGCCCCCATATGGGTATCACAACACAATATTCACAATATGAGGACAAAAACCTCTCTATCCCAGTACAAAAATCAAATACAAGTCCTATTAGATCTTTTTAGAATCTAACAAAGATCAAGGTTCATTGTTGCAACAAGTACACAGATTCTGTGCAGGCTTGAACTTCATACAAAGAAGGAAAATGCACAATGAAAAGCAAAGATTCTCTGGAATAGTTATTAAGGAAAGAATTATTATGTACAGCACAAGGAAACATGAGGATCTCATTCCACATTCAAAAGGAGGCAAACAAGAAAACTTAAGGAGTCTGGGTGGCATATAAAAGCAAATGGAAGAAAGTTCACCACAACTTTTTTCAATCTCTCAAGCAGATCGAAAGTGAACCAGCAAAGAGCACTAGTAGTTGAGAAGCTAGTTACTAATCCAGTCTATTCTAAAATTGTGTGTCACAATAGAGATAACGGATCGTGTGGGCACCTATTCTAACCCTTTGTCGTTCCCCGAGCCTATACCTTAGGCGGTATTTGGTACTTGAAATCATGAATGACGTCAAGCTAACTCTTGACATACATTCATAAGCACATGCAAATTATAAGCGGAAGATAAGATAGGTATAATGCTAACAAGATTTCAACCAAATCAGGAAAAATAGAATAACATAAAACACTTGGCTCAATGTGTTGAATCCAAAACTTAAAATATTTATCCAAAAACCTCTAACGCCAAAAAAGTAACATGCCCGGACAAGGTCCCCGGCTGATCCAACACTAATAACTAGGATAAGAAGAGAAATCACGGTTGGCAAAGCCCCCGGAATGAGGAGGACTCACCACTACTGAACTTGTGACTGTGTGCACTTAGCCACAAATTTGGAAGCGATCAACTCTATCTACATCACATGAGAAATGTAGGCAAAAAATATGCAATTAGTATAGAGAGGATACGCGTATGTAGGAATGCAAATGCAATTAAAAGCATAAAGCGACTTAAAAAATTGAGCAATGATAACAGGCACCTTAAATAGGAATCCATCCTATGGAACAATAGTAAATGCAACTTAAAGATAAATAACAAGATTTCTAAAACTTATGGATCTAAAATCCTTTTAGACTGAGAAGTAGGAAATCATTATCAAATCAAATTAGTTTCTTTATGTGAGAGTCTCTATTAACCGGCAGTAAACATGGAGTCCAATGTGCTTCTTTTATACTATAAAAGAGATGTGTTAACCTGCCAAACTTAACACCAAACTTACCTATGGATCCTTTCTTTGTTCCTCGGTGATTTAGAGCAACTAAATATCTACGGTGGCAATGTAGTTATGAAACTTGGGTTATTTAATTCCTTGTTCTCTCTGTGCTCAATAATCCTTCCATAACTTATTACATATATATAGCTTCTTAGACTTTATATTTGTCATAGCTTGTCCTTAAATCTTTCATGAATCTTAATATTGTTGAGCCTTGGCTCCTTAATTTCTAATCTGTGTATTAGAATCTTTAAAGATCTTTATTTATAGAAAATATCTTTCAGAGACCTTTTTTCATATTTCAAAATCCAACCTTTGAGATAAAACTTCTTTAAATACAGTTCTTTGACTTCATAAATTTTGTCATCAATAAGACCATTAGATAGATATATCCATTAGAAAAGTGTAAACTTTCTTTCACCTTATAGTCATAAGAGGAGCTCAAACAAGACATTAATTATGAATTTGTTATAGTTAAATGGCATGAAATATTCATAAAGTTTTATAAACATAGAGAAAGCATCATAAACTTAAGGAACTATGCATAAATAGTTGAACTTTAAATTTGGGTTTTTAAATTCTAATCTGAAGAGATTTCATAAAAACTTGTAACTTTGGACATGAGAACGAAAAAAAATCCTCATTCAAGTCCTACGTACCTTAATTGACTTCAATGAGAAGTGAGAAGAACTCTAACTTGAGGATAAATTTTAAGATTTTGATTGTTAAAAGTCTTGATTGAGTTTTCTTGAAATCCTTCACTAGTATTGGCTTTGGGGGGGGGGGGGGGTTATTTTCCCAACTTATTAAAATTTAATTTGTGAAAACAACTAATAATTGGGAACCAAAAACAGTAATGTAAATATATAACACATTTTGTCAATTCACGCTTAAATATATAATACTTAGATAAATTTATTAATCACGAATTTGAATCGTGTCTATATTACACCCCTTTAAAATGCGATACTCTTTAAAGAAATATATTGCGAGATATTTTATATATCAAATTATTTTTTTTAATAATAAATTTATATGATTTGATATAAATATCAATTTACCTAATAAATACATAATACGTCTTACCACTATATATTTAAACAAATTTATAAATTACAAGTTCAAATCATAAATTTAGCTACTACTATTTCCATCATACTCCTTTGGGATACAACTCGTCTTTAGACATAAGAGAGCGCGAGATATTTGTTGCACCAAATTGCCTTCGGTAATAGTAAATTTATATGATTTAGTACAAATGCCGAATTGATGGTAAGCTTTTATCCTCCAACAAGAGTCGGCAAATTAAAGTCATTTTGCATCTATCTTTTTTTAAAAGAAAAATCCACATTATTCTAAACTTATTGTTGAACAATTTTTTTTGTTTAATAAACTCCCAAAATATGTTAAAGTGATCCTTTGGTGTTATCAAACCAGCTGCAAATAGAAATTTCCAAACATTCTTCATGCAAAATGAGGTATGTCCACCAAAAGATAGAGACTTCAATATTGAATATATTATTGATTTATAATAAATCTTCCTCCAATAAGTTGAACATCAAAGCTAAATGCCTTTGAGTTTACAGTAAGCATACAGGCAAGATCCCAGAAAGCTAACACATTGCCCAGCAATATTCAACTGTCATTGACAAAATGGTAGATATATATCAGTAACTGTAAAAAGTGAAAACTAATTATAAATATAGTGATATATATTTTCTGTACTAGTTACCAGATCAAATGGAAGTCCTCTGAAAACTAGCCAACCAAATCCAACAGTAAACAAGTCCTGCATGAAAGTCATTAGTTGTTACAAAAGAACACACATAATAACATGACAGAATTACCTGAAAAAGGGAACTAATCAAAGGGGTGGAACCACCATTTTAGCTACGGGTTCGGAGAAAATGTGTTTATGTTTAAAAAATCATTGGATATGTACAAATAATTTATCCAGAACCATGATAAATAAAAAGGGTTGCGTTTTAGGATCAATAAACTAAAAATCCTAGCTCCTTCCTTTTTTTATGCTCTAGTTAGCATTTTCTCATCTCAATTAGGAATATGAATTCACGAAGAGCATCATCATTTATATATTCTCTTGCTCCATTACAATTGAGAATGACAAGAATATTAAGGATTCTAAGAAATCGTCCAGTCAAGAGAAGTTACTCTCTCCATTTTAATTTGTTTGTCTGGTTTTAACTTGACACGAAATTTATGAAAGTAAGAAAGTGTTTTGAATCTTGTGGGCTTCGATATGTGGAATGTACTAAAATATCCTTTAATCTCGTGATCTTAAAAGAAAGTATGAAAAACAAATTGAAACGGAGGAAAGCATTACTTTTCTATGTAAGTAACAGCAGAAAATTGAAACTATGTATGTTTCTTCCCAGCCCAGCTTCGTATGTACTTCATAGGGGAAACAATAGGATGGTGCTGATAATTAGTTGCACAGCTGGAGAGCTTATACTACTCTAGTGAATAGTAAGAAGTTCCATAAACTTTTATGCAAAATGCGAATAATAGATTGGAGAAACATATTACACACCTTAAGATTTCCACAGACTGTCTGTGTTAGAGCAGAATTGATAGTTGTATTTAGGAATACAGTATAGTTCAATAAGAAAGCCAGAGCACATGACAGAAAAATCACAGCCTGCAAATATGTAAAAATTTAACAGGTAAAACAAATTAGTAAAGAAATATTGAGTTGCGGATTCTCATTTTGAATATTAAGATCAATAAATTTGAATTCGTCGAAAAAAGCTGAGCCGAAGAAAAGGCAGAACTAACAAGAATAGTCATAACTCGCAAAAGCTGCTTTTGAGCGGCATAGCCAGTGAAGATTCATATGGCCGACCTCAGCTTTCTTGGGATCGAAGCATAGTTATTGTTGTTCATAAAGGTTAATCTCAGAAGTGTTTAGGCAAGGTCGGAAATGTACTAGTCAAACACATTAAAGATATCCATATTTGAGTTATAACCTCCATTATTGCCTGTTATTCGGCTGAAAATTAATTGTAATATTACTTGTAGCCCCTTGTTGGACAACTTAATCATATAGATTTGTCGTAAATCTTTTTTCTTACCCATTCCAAAAGCGTTACGAACTCTATGCACAAGTTACTAGTTACAAGCAAATCTGCCATGCGATCATAACTCCTCTCGAAAGTTACTAGCAAATCTCTCATGTGATTTCAACTCCTCTTGAATGTTACTAACGAACTTCTCTCCATGTGATTTTATTTCTTCGAGGACACCAAGGAACTAATCAACTAGTTGTTCCTCCAATAATTTACTTTTACTTAAAAGGTTAAATAATTCAACCAATTACATATAGCAAATTCTTGGCTCCTATAATTCATTCTCTAATTCTACTAATACTATAACTATGGGTGTGTTTTGAACTTTTTCTCTAACTATTTTCCCTTTTTCTATGTTAAAGTTAGTAAACAAGACACTAACCAGAAGAACTATATGAAAGAGAATTTTATAAAATAAAAGCACCTGAAAGCCTGTGGTATACAGGTATGGGAACTTTCTTGTAGCTTCTAAGTCACCATTATATGCTGTCCAAAGTAGCAAAATCGGTGTACATATTATACCTGCAGAATATTACATTGTCAAATCAAACATATCTATGTCCTTACGTACCTCTGTAGACAGAGTCGATAACTCAATATAGTCATAGAATTTTCTCACCATTACACCACATCAAGCCGAAACTGTTAAGGCCACTAGATTCTCCTAGTTTAGATATACCAGAATACATCAAAAACTCATCCATGAAACACAAGAAAAGGCATTTTAGAAGAAAAAAAAAAAGGAAAAAGGAAGTACAGATACCAATCCTAGATATACAAGCCAGGTATAATGCTGTAGTCATGTTTGAGATGAAAACAATGGTATAGCTGTAGTA
>JBDJHY010453575.1:11022-27276 GCA_039654485.1 Withania somnifera | reverse complement strand
CACGATCGTAAAGAGGAACTTTTCGATCAATGGTCCAGTCAACGCACTGCAATCGTAGTGGACCAAAAGCTTTCGCAATAAGCCGGTTGAAGGACCCTATGCAATAGAATTAAACTTGTCTGCGATTCTGATGAAAGGTCACGTGGCACCAAATAGCATAAAATTGGCAGCGAATTGGGACATTACATGATGATTTGGGATGGGTTCAAGGTCTAATGAACACAAATCAAATTTGAAAATTATATGGAAATGACATTCAAGACTCAATGGTGTACATGAAATTTTGATCTGATATTGTTTCAATGAAATATTTAGTAAAGTAAATCCCGACCGAAATTACATAAATTCCAACCGAGTACATAAAATAAGCTAAGAATACCCGAATCTTAACGAACACTTCACCTAACCCAAACTCGACATTTTGGAGCTAATGGCACAGTTAGATTTCCAATTCGAGGCTTTAGTCACAAAAAAACCACCAAAGCTCCACTTATGAAATAGAAAGCTTATAAAACATGCAAAATAACATAAATTAACATTGAAGGCTTCCAAACACAAACCAAGAGTTTTTTTGGATCAAAATCCTCATTTTGGAGCTAACGAATTAGTTAGAATTCAATTTCAATTTCAATTTCATTTTCAAGGAATATTGATCAAAGTCAATACTATTAAAAGGTAAGGCTTTAAAATGGGAAACCGGATGTAACCACCTAAAGAGTGACCAAAGAACAAAGCCACAAGTTGCGATGAGTCATAAATGACTTAGCATGCAATAGAAATGCTCTCAGATACAAGAAAATATGGAAAAAAATCATCGTAAGGGTCATTATAATATGAAATTTTATTAAAAACGGAGTAGACCTTGGACTTTAAAACTCAAAAATGCCATATCATGATTTTTTTCAAAATTCCCTTATGTTACACTTTGAAAAAAATCATTTTCATTTTAAAATCATGGAATAATAAATGGGTAATAAAGAATCAATGATTAAAAAACTTATCCAAGTATTTTTTCTTCTAAATCCATCTTTAAAACTATCATAATATGAGTTTTTAAGGTCCAAAAAATATATAATAGGGAAGAAATCACGTTTTAGGGGTTTCAATTTATGGAAGTTATTACACTAGGTTATCGCGACTTAAATTCACACAATCATGATGTAGAGCCTGAGGACTCACTGTAAAATAAACCTACACTATTGTGAATGCATTACATGAGATCGCGAAAAAGAGAAAATAGGCCTACAAATCGCGACTATGAAGACACTAACTTGATGAACAAAAGTCATGCACCAGATAATTGGTAAATGACAATAATTTCAATGAAAATCAAATTTCAATTGAACACTCGAAATTCATTTAGAACCCCATGCACATAAATCAAATACCCTACCTTACTAAATTGGATGTTATGGACCCAAAAGAACCATCAAAATGTGAATTCAAGGTCTCTTCACTGTACATCTGCCATGTCGATAAAACAATAACTTTTTCTCAAAATACCTATAGGAATTTCAAAAGATTATCCGAACCTTCTCCTAGGCCAAAATTGACCTCCCGAGTCCAATAGAATTGATGAAATTAAAATACAAACATTCGATTATTAAATCTTGACCAAAATCAAATTTTAGCCTTAATGCTCAACTTTATCTCATATAATGGGGCTAAAATTACAACAAAAATTCTAAAACCATAGACAAAGATCATTCTAGACAAATTCTATATTCAGGACCAGATGGAATTGACACTCGAATCTACGAATGTTAACTAAAGTTAACTATTTAAACATAAGGCTTCCAAAACTGAAACTTTCTCACAACTCACAACCGTTTGCGCCAATTTTGAAACCAATACATAAACTGATCTAATATGACCCAAGGTAACTATTGAAATGTGAAAAGGGTAATTTTATGATAAAATACAAAGATGACCTTCCGGGCCATTACATTATGTACCATTAAAAACCATGTTCATCCTCGAACATAAACAAAAAAAAGTACCTAAAGCCTAAAAAAGTTGAGGATATTTTGCATGCATATCAGACTCTATCTCCCAAATAACTTCCTCAAATGGATAGCTTCTACTAAACTTTCACTAAAGCTATTTACTTAGTCCTCAAATTTCTAGCCTGTCTTTCTAATATATCCACAACCTCCTCCTTATAAAATAAGTTCAGATCTAAAGTCACAAACTAAAAATGAATCACATGAGAGTCATTAGGAATTTATTTTTTAGTCATGAAATATTAAAAATAGGATGAACCACTAATTAAGTAGTGGTAATTGAAACTAATAAGCCACCTCTCAAACATGCTCCAAGATCTTAAAATGGGCTAATGAACCTAGGGATAATATTTCCCTTCTTACCAAATCTCACCACACTCTGCATGGGAGATACATTAAGCAAGACACAGTCTCTATAAACTCTAGGGATCGAACTCTATTCTAAGCATAATCTTCAACCTACTCTGAGATGTCAAAATTCTACTCTGAATAACTCACACCTGCTCTAAATCATCACAATGAAAATTTGTATCAAGGATTATCACCTCAAAAGCATCAAACCAACCAATAAAACATCTACACCTTCTACCATATAAAGCCTTAAAAGGAGAAATCTAATACTAGAATGGTAACTTTTACTATAGGAAAACTTTGTAAAGGCAAGTGCTTATCCCAACGACCTCAAATATGAATAGCCCTTTCTTGAAGCATATCTTCTAATACCTAAACTGTCTGCTTGGAATAGATTCAGCATAAGGTAAGAAGATGTATTCGTAATAAACTGAGTGCCCAAACCATGCTATAAAGCCCACCAGAAGTGTGATGTGAACAAGGAACCTCATTAAGAATGATAGATATAGGAACACCATACAAATGAACTATCTAACTATGGTAGATCTCAAATACTTCTAAGCATTATAATCCACTTTGATTAGAATAAATAGAGTAGACTTTGTCAATTAGCCCATGGTAATATGGTTGCACTTTCAAGTTGGAACAGGCATCCTATAAGAAATATTATTAGGTCGTTGATGCTCAAACTCCATCCTTTGACAATTTAGGCATATTGCCACAAACTCCACAATGTCCCCCTTCATACCACACCACAAATAGTGTTGGCTCAAGTCATGATACATCTTTGCATCACTTAGATGTATGGAATAACCCAAACAATATGCCTTTATAAGATCAAACTAGTCAAGTCACCTACACTAGGCGCCTAAATTCCACCCCAATTCTCAAAATACCTTTGGCATCAAGTACTTCTTCCATTTCCTCACCTCTCAAGTCTTTATCTCAAATTATATGGAATTTCTCACGTTCAAACTATTTTTCCTTAATTTGCACCACCAAGGAAGAACGAGAATAAAAAATTCCACCATAAAAAAATATCTAAAAAATAAACCAAGCTATTGGCTAAAATCTGGACATCTCTAGCAAGTTGTTGTGCTTCTACTCAAATCAAAGTAAAAGTAACCAAACTACTTAATTTCTTGCTCAATGCATCTACCATTATATTTCCCAAATGATAAAAAATAGTTATATAGTGTTTTAACAACTCAATCCAGTGTCGCAGTCTTAAATTGAGATCCCTTTGGCTGATAATATACTTAAGGATCTTATGATTGGTCAACACCTTACAATAAACCCCGTACATGTAGTGACACAAAAACTTCAAAACAAACACAATGGCTACAAACTCTAAGTCATGGTTGGGATAGTTCTTCTTATGAGTCTTTAACTATCTAGAAGCATAAGCTTTCACCTTCCTTTTTTACATCAAAAATCCACCCTATACAACCTTTGAAGCATCACAATACATGGTGAAAGAATCATCGTCATTTGGAAAGGTCAAAATAGGAGCTAAAGTCAACAAGGCCTTAAGCCTCTAAAATCTCTCCTCATTAGACCACCAAAAGGCTTATTTTTTTGAGTTAATTAGGTAAATGGGGATGGAATAGAAGAAAACCCCTAAATAAATCTCTACTAGTAATCAGCTAAACCAATAAAACTATTAATCTCAGTAGGAGAAGTAGGTCTTGAAAAACAATGAACTACCTTAATCTTGGTCGAATCGACCCTAATAACTTCCTTGGACACTACATGCCCCAAGAAATTCATAGAAGTAAGACAACACTCATATTTAAGAAACCTTGGAAAAAATAACTCCCATCTAAACCTCTAAAGCACAATACTTAAATGTTGAATTTGATCAGCCTCGCGCTTCGAATATACAAAAGTATCATCAATGAAGGCAATTATGAATGAATTAAGATATTGCTGGAAGGCTCCACTAATTAACTTCATGAACGTTAGTGAGGGATTTGTTAACCGAAATTACATAACAAAAAACTCATAATGGTCGTAATGGGTCTGAAAAACCATCATATGGATATTTGAAGTCCTAATCTTCAACTGATGAGAGTCAGACCCCAACTCAATATTAGAAAATACTGTGGCACCCTAAAACTTGTTAAAAAGATGATCGATCCTAAAAACATGAATAGTATTTTTAATGGTAACTTTTTTCGCTATCTATAGTCAATGCATATCCTCATAGACCCATCATTTTTCATCACGAACAAAATACAATCACCTCATAGTGATAAACTCATTCTTAATGACCAGCTATCCAAACTGATAAAAATAGGCTTAGGACCGAAGGAATAGAAATGGGCTTAGTGATAGGATCTAAATCAATATTAAAGTCAATGTCTTAGTTAGGAGAAACACCCAAATATCAGTAGGGAAGACATCTTGAAACTCACAAGCAATTGGAAAAGATTATAAAAAGAAGTATCAACACTGGTGTCAAAGAATAAAATCTAAATAAGAGCAACAGTCTTTCTCGATCAATATTTGAGAAAAAAGTAATAAAATCATTATAGTAGGATGGGAACCACAAGACCCCTTGTACTCCACCTTCGAAATATTAGTCGGCCTTGAAAAAAAATTCAACACTTTTTAATAAGGAGAAATCCAATACATACACAGAATAACATTGAAATCTACCATATATAATACAATTATGTCTACCCAGGTTATCATACCACACAATAGAAACAATACAAGATTGATACAAGGAAGGGTCACAGAAGTAAGTAGTACAACAAGGGGAGCTAGATACTCAAATAAGGATCAAGTATAACATAGACAGATATCTCTAGCTAATCACATAACATGATCTCAATAAATGAAAGTAAATGTACTTGGCATCCTTGCAACAACATATGTGAATAACAACACAATTAATAGGAATAAAAAAAAGATAGGAGTATAACATGGACGATATATCAGTAACCTCAAGTGAAAGAGTAAATAAGACTGTAAGGGACAAATCCCACATAACATGAAGCAACAACTAATCAACGATGGCCACTAAGCAGTAATAGGAATACTAAACTAAAGCAACTAAATGCTGAAAAGTCCCCCATAAGGAAGCTCAGCGTACACCGAAACATACTTACCCATAGGTCCCCCATCCGACCTATGAGCACACTGAAGAAAACAACTGCAAAAAAGTAAACATACACATGAACGTCATCAGAACCTTACTTTCAAACTTTTAGAATTACAATGAATCACAACTTGGCACCTTATGCCTCATATCAATAGTATTCGTTATCATCTTGTGCCTCATATCAATAGTATTCGGTTGCATCTTATGCCTCATATCAATAGTATCTGCTAGCCGTACTCGATAACTCAAGGAATCCAATACTGATATATCATAGTGTATCACCAAAAGTCCTTAATAAATCAAGTATCATCATGTTTCCATAACCAGTAGTACCATGTATGTCAAAAAGTTGTACTCACCGCCATACGGTTGCGTACTCAAGTCCAAAGCACTGTAATCACTATTGAATGGAGTCGATCTCAAGTCCAGTATTAATTAGTAAAAAGATATTTCCTAGTGCCAGGAGGTAAAGCCTAGACTAAAACAAGTAAAAATAGTGTTATCGGGTGCTCAATACAATGTCGAGGCTAAAACAGTAAACGATAATTACTTATATTATTATTAAGATATTTTTATTTATTTCTTTATATCTCTATTAAACTTTGTTATCAAAATCATCCTCTAGCCATCATGTCTCAAAATCAGGTATCGATACTATCTAGCCCAAACCTATGCACAACAAATCAACAACATATATATTGATCCTATGCCTTGAACAGGTATCTCTAATCCATTTCTAGGTCACGAGCCCCATATCACTCGGGTGCCAACATATAAGTAACGGACAAAGGAAAGGTACAAGGTTACTAGACAACTTAGCTAACTAACACCATTATTTAGTACAGTTATTATAGCCATTAGCCCAGTGATAGCCCCACGGTGCCTACCTATCATCCGACAATAAAGCGCTACACTATCATGAATAGTACTCCAACTGACGTAAAATGATCTAAGCCTACTTATACCAGTATAATTTATTAGTAAATTATATATGACTTAGGCTATTAGTACAGTTATTATATAGGTTAATATGATTCTAAACATAATTTATACTAAATTCTAGACTGGGCAAAAAATCGAGCCTATAATAGGCTTGTAGGGCCCATTCACCAAAATTTAAAATAAACTTCACTATGGTGTCCCCAACGTTATTAGGAACCCGAGCTCCAAAATTGAGCACGATTCGAGTGTGGAAAGGCCTTTAAAATAGCCCAGACATATTTGACCCTAATAGGGTCAAAGATTCAATCTTTATAGATTTAACGAAGGAATTACGGTATAATGATAATCCTAAGAGCAATGTATATTCAAATAACGAAGAGCTACTCGATAATATGCATAGTATGGAAGACTTTTACCAATTTCGACACTTGGGGCCATTAATGGTGGAAACTAAGAAATTGAAGAGTTTTAAGACATAATTCGAATAAGAGACTTACCAAATTGAATAGAATTCGAGGGGGACAAAGTGAGAAACGTGCTTAGCCTTGGAAGAAGGTTTGAGAGAATATTTTTTCTCAAAAATGGGTTGAACGATGTATGATTTTCTGAAATAAGATTTGGGGTCATATAGAAAATTATATATTGCCAGTAGTAGTGTTCATCGCGATTGTGTGACTCTACATTGCAATCATGTAGGGTATGGTTGAACGATCGCGTAGGGTTATCAGCTTATTCATCGCGATCACATGAGATGTTCATGATCGCATAGAGTCGTGGACCAATGAATCGCTATTCTAGGGCTGTGGTCGTGAACGTGAAGAAGAAGTCATCCTGCACCAGTTGCAGGCTTTGACAGCAACACTAAGGGAAGGAACATACTCCGAATCACCACTCGAAATTCATTCAGACTCCAAATTTGACAAACCAAATATGTACACATCATGGAAATGACATTTTGGATCTAATGGAATCGTTGAAATGATTATCTGAGATTATTTAAGATAAATATTGACCAAGTCAACACTTAAGCTAAACTTTCAAGAATTCTCCACCTACACCTCGAAAATGTAACGACATGTCCAGAAATTATACCAACACCTCCACTAGCCTAAAATAATCATTCTGGAGCTACTAGAAGTGTCAGAATTCTATCCCAACACTCCGAACACCAATTTACCACCCACGCTCCACTTTATGCTTTAAACTTAAATAAAATCCACAAATGAGCAAAACTTGCAAACTAAAAATCCAAAACACAAACTTAAGGTCAATTTTGACTTTGTTTGGCATTCTGGAGCTAATGAAACTATCAGAATTTAATTTCGAGCTTATCTTGAAGGCAAGTTGACTTTGGTCAATGAGTACTTAGTTTAAGGCTCTAAAACAGGAAATTGTGGATATTTCTTAACTGATTCTCTAGGAATCCGAACTACCAGTCCCATCAAGTCATTAATGACTTGGGGAAACTACCAAAATGATCTAGAATGCAAACATAGCTTAATTATAATAAATGACCATGAGGGTCATTAAAGAGTGTTTATAGGTTCATGTACGAATTGTCTTATACAGTTTCTATTGTTGTGTTTAGAGTAACTTGATAAGGAGCCTCTTTTTGTGAGGTAGTTGAGGCTATTGAGGAGGCCAAGATAATAAAGAGGAGTTTGGGGTCTTCAAGGATAAGAGATCCTTTACTTTAGTTCAGTTTTTATGTAGCTTGTCTAGAGTTAGAGGTTTCTTCAAAAGAGGTGGTTCCTTTTAGCACCGTGGGCCAATTCATACAGCTATGTATACATTTGAGGGTATTTATGACGGCTATGGGTCTTTTATTTCAGGTCAGATTTCTCATGGTTTCAAGTAGAGACAGTCGAGTTGTAACGGTTGTTTGGGTTTTTTTGGTTTGTATAAGTAGTCTACGGTTCTAGGGTATTGTTATACTTATGCAAATCTAATATGTGATGAGTTATCCAACTATAGATTCATCTAAAGGACGGGGTAGATCACAGATAGGTAGAGGTGGTTAGACTTTAAGTAAAGGTGATAGTGGGGCCATAGTCCCATCAAGTGTTGGTAGAAGAGTTGTTTAGTCTGTTAATGACAGAGGTTAGTGCTCCACTTTCCAAATTATAACCAAGGAAAATACCTCATGTCACGACCCAAAATCCTAAGTTGTGATGGCACATGACTTAATCTACCTAGACAGGTAAGCCTACACAATTCCATAAGGGTAATGTAGAAAGTAATGAAGCAGCAAAAAGAAAACAAGTATTGTGAAAATCCAATTATAAAACCACCAAAAAACCAATGTCACTGTGTATAAGCCTCTAACTACTAGAAAGACATAGTTGAAAGATACTTAAGTGTTAAATGTCTAGGATCCTCCAATAGGATATAATGCTAAATAAAAGAGTTTAGGCATCTATGGCATGACAAACAACTATCTCAACTCTCTAATAACTCAAGCCATAGACTCATCTGGAAAAGAGAATTATCAAATTGCACTAGAATCTCACCTACACAAGATTCGAAAAGCAATGGAGTGTGTACAAAATAATCAACAGGTACCTATAAAGTATCCCAAGATAGACACTAACACAAAATAATAAATAACCACCAATAACTCCAATCATCCTAACCACAATTCCCCAGACTCCAAATTATAAATCAGTACAACACCAGTAGTTTATAATAAAAGTAAATGACAAATACAGGGCCTAGGGATGATAACAATAAAAATTAAACAGCAACAATAATGTATCCTCAATAACCAAATTTGTGCTACTTTGGGACAATGTCAACAAGTCATTACCAATCAACTCACAACAATTATCAACAGTCAGTCAAAATTACTCTAAATTGACCAAGTATAGTATCACATCCTTAGCCTATTTGGAGGTGAGCCTACCTTCCCGAGTATATTTCATAACTCATAGGGTGAATCCCGCTCGACGTACTATAGCCTTGTAGATGGATCTATAATACCTTCTTAGTTCCCACTCTATAAGTCTGATTGTGGTAGGAAGGGTACATCAGACTCAATCGAGAGCCAGACTCATGAAACATGTTCTATATAGAATAGGATAACATAAAGAAAGAAAAATACTCAAGTCTAATATTCACATTAGTTCCTACATCACAAGTCCACCTGTGGTTTAAAGGGTACATCCGATGCAACTGAGAAATGAACTGATAGGATATGTTTTGAAATGCTTAGACAAGATAGAGCCATGAACTCTTCTCAATCATCCATAATAAAGATATTTCGAATCATTAAACATCACTTCAAAGGGATTTCTATCTCAGTCAAAAAAACAAACACAAATCATACCACAATAAATAATCAACTTACCGTATACACCTACCATTATCCAGTGTGGTTAGGACCCATCAAGTTTAGCTAAGTCATGTACAACTTGTCACCTAAGACTTTACTAGAAATACCATGTTATTCAGTCACATTAGATACTCTAAAAATACTTACACAATTCTTTTAAACCAGTATTCAAGTGCCAGAATCAACAACAATATGATTCATGAAAAACAAAGAAAATTATGACACATCAATTTGAATAAATTAATATACCCTCACACAGGAAAATGATCAATCATAGTATCAAAGCATGAGAAATAAGGCCCACACATAGGAATAATCATCAATTAATACGTAACAATGCATAAACCCCATCCGCCAATCACCATGATTACATAAACATTTTACTTACTAGAGGATAAGTATATCACAGCTTTAGCATTGTTGTTATTCCTTTATTTTAACCCCGCATGCTTGACTCTGGTGTTCGGTTGACTATTTATCATTAAACCCACACTGACACCCCAAAGAATCTCCATTACATCTAATTAAAGGTAAACAATTCACAACAAGGATTCAACATGTTTTGTAATAGGGTCAAGACTCCACTTTCTTTAAATAAAGAAAATCCAATAAAACAAGTATCTTTCCCTTGTGCCTAGCCTCCAACCCTGTAATATATAATACAATATGAGACAATCAACAAAAAATATGAACTTTTATAACCATGTTGATATTTTAATAGACCGTGTCCAAAATCATCCCTAAAAAGCAGAAACTGAGGGTTAACGGATTTTCTAAAATTTTAGTTAAAAAACAATTTTCCTATGTTTCAAGGATCATAATATGAAATTTTATCAAAAATGTAGTAATTTTATTGAAGAATACAATATAAAGGGTTTTTCTCAAAAATCAAAAATTTTAAACCTTGAAATCAAAAAATTAATGTTAACATCAAGGAATAATTAGTGCGTAATCAAAGAATAAATGTTTTTGGAACTTATCCGAGTAGAACACCTCAAAAATATCATTGATAATACCCTAATTGAGTTCAAAAAGTCAAACATTATGAAATGGGGAAGAAGAGTTCATGAATAGTATTTTAATTACTGTCGTTTAGGTCTCAGGTGTTCTACGAGATTGAGAAAACTTGTCATTTGATCATGATGAACAAAAGTCTGGGCTCTTATTTTACTCCACTCGACTGCAACCAGTAGGTCACGCAATTGTGATGACCTAGAAATTACCCCTACGCGATTGCGTTGCAAATGCACGTGATCTCAATGCACTATTATCTGGACCATTAGGATCGCACCACCCTTGCATGTGATTCAAATGCAGGTATGAGCCTGCACCAGCCACTAAAATTTGACAGCAAAGTGAAAATTAAGCTAAACATTGATAAGAATCTTAGGACTCATTTGGAACACCATGCAAACAAACCACATATCTCCTTGACGCGATTCCCATAAAGATTACAAAAGATGAAAACTATACCCAAAAGGTGAGTTTTCCCTCCGAAATTTCAGAATATATTTCAAACTTTCCTAATAAAAAAATTAAGCTCTTGAATCCAACAAAATTGATGGTACTCAAATGCGAGCGTCTGGGGATCAAAAGTTGACCAAAGTCAAACTTTGGTCTTAAAACTCAAATTTATCCCGTCCAAAGAGATAAAATCAACATGAAAGGTCTAAAAGTGAAAATAAAGGTCCTCTTAGACTAATTTCGACATTCTAGAGTGATGGAACTAATAGGATTCCATTTTTTAGACTCAAAACTCCAAATGAGGTCTAAATCCACCTACATAAAGGCTTCTAAAAACTAAAATATTCTCAAAGTTCATAACTTTTAGCTCCACTTTAAAAACCAATCCCATAAATTGAATTATTATAACTCGAGGTAACTCTTGGAAAATGTAAAATAGTAAATTATAGAAAATGCTAAAAAAAGACCTTTAGGGTCATTACATCATCCACCACTAAAACCTTGTTCATCCTCGAATATAATGGAATAAAAGTACTTGAAGCCGCGAAAAGCTATTTATATGTGGCACATATGCCGAACTCAATCTGCCAAGTAGCCTCTTAAACTTGGAGATGCTTCCATATAACCTTTATTGAAGAAATTTCCTTAGTCCTTAGCTTCCTAACCCTCCTGTCTAGAATAGCAACACGTTCCTCCTTATAGGTTAACTTTAGATATAACATCACTAGCTCAAAGTGAATAACATGAGAATTATTGGGCTCATACTTCTGAAGCATGGAAATATAAAATGTAGGATGCACTGCTGACAAGATTAGTGGAAAAGCTAACTCATAAGACACCTCTCCAACTCGTATCAGAATCTCAAATGGGTCAATGAACGAAGGGCTAAGCTTGACCTTATTTCCTAACCCCATCACACCCTTTATGAGTGATACCTTTACCATAGCATGATCAACCTCCATAAACCCTTAGGGTTAAATCCGTCTATATACATAAATTTTTGTCTGGTATGGTTGTCAATAATCTACTCTATATGGATCGAACAGGCACCATATAATCAAGAAAAATATTTTTATCAAGGGACCTCACTCAAAATGCATCAAAAAGCCATATTAGAGATCTACATATCCTACTATATAATGGCTCAAAAGGCACCAACTGAATACTAGAGTTGTAATTGTTGTTATATGTAAATCCTGCCAATAATAAATGCTTATCCCTATGATCCCCCAAAAAAAATAACACAATCTCGTTGAATATCCTCCAAGACCTTAGTGTCTACTTAGACTGGCTATCATTCTAAGGGTGAATATTAAAACTCATATCAAACTGAGTGCCAAGCTATGCTATAACACCTTCCAAAATTGCAAATCCAACAATGACCCATGGAGATACCATGTAACCGAAAAATCTGACAGAGGTAAGTTAGTTATAGCTTCTTAAATTTATAACTAAACTTGATCGAATGAAATAAACAGATTTAGTTAATCTATTCACAATCACTCAATAATGTAAAATCCATCTATTGTCCTAGGAATCCCACAACATAATCCATAGTTATCCTCTCCCACTTCCACGAAGGAATGGGAATCCTCTAAGCTATTCCACTTGGCCTCTGATGCTCAAAATTAACTCTCAAACTATCTAACATCTAGCCAAAAACTCAAATATATCTCATTTCATGTGACACCAATAATGCTGGCTTAAATCATGGGTATATTTGCCACTCCCGAATATATCGAATACCTCAACCTATGTGCTTTTTCATAATCAAGCTTGTAAAATCACCTACCTTAGGCACACCTATCCGGATAATACTCATCAAATACCCTTTGGGTCAAGAAATGCCTTCCTTTACTCTTCCCCCAACACCTTATCTATGATAATATGTAACTTATCATCCTCGAACTATGTTTTCTTAATCTTCTCCATAAGGGAAGAATGAGGCTCAATGAAGACAAGGAAACTAGTATCCAAAATCTAAGATGAACCAAATAAAGGTTTCAACTCTTCCTAAATCAACACAATTCTACCCATATTAGATGATTTCCCATCCAAAGCATCAGCTACCACAATAGTTTTACCTGGGTCGTATAGAATAGTCGTCCCATAATCCTTCAGCAACTCAATCCACTGTCGCTGCCTCCAATTGAGATCCCTAACTAATGATGTACTGAAGACTCTAGTGGGCGATGAACACCTCACAATAAAATCCATATAAGTAGTGAAGCCATAACTTCAACAAAAATACAACAACTTCTTACTCAAGATCATGTGGTGGGTAGTTCTTCTCGTGTGTCTTCAACTGTCTAGAGGCATAAGAAATGACTTTTCCCTTTTGCATCAACACTCCACCCAAAGTGACTCGAGAAGCTCACAATAAATAGTGAAAGGATCACCTTCAGCAGGGAAGGTCTTTTTATTTAAATTTAAATATTTGGTCGTAACCTATTTTATTAAATAAAATCACATCAAATGTTTACACATTTGGGTACCAACTGGGTTAACCCAAACAAAAACAAAATAAAAATCTATCCTAATTGCACATACAGTATAATGAATCAAACCAATTACATTTGAACCACACTATTTCCTTTCTATATATATGTTCCTAGGGTTTCCTAAATAACACCTCATCTTAGACCCACCTTCTTAACATATGGCCACGATTGCTACTTGTGCTGAGCTGAATCGCCATTTTTGTTTCAATCTTTGGGTGATAAACCGACCTCCCTATTCTTGTCTTGCATATAATTTTGGGAATTCTTAGTGTGGTCCATTAAAAATGTTTCCAAATAACTATGTGAATCACGACGACATCTTATAGATGTAATTTTAGCATCCAGGTACTCTTTATAACTGTTTCTTCTTTCTGGTTTTTCCTCCTTTCTAATGACTTCATGACTTTAAGATTTAGGTTGGGATGAGGTAAAAAAGGTTGCACTGATCCTCCTAATTCTTTGGGCTAATCTATGTACAGGTCCAACTTTAAATCTGAGCCTACTACTCCTAGAATTTTGTTGGAAGCTATTTTGTAGGCTGAACCAAATTTCTTATTCACATCTCTATAATTATTAATTTATGAATATATTATATCCTATTGGATGAATTATCTATGTACATCATTAGCTCTAATGTATGGTAAAAATGGCTTCTCACTATTGATGATCTTTTTATCTTGTGTTTGCAACTCCCAATATCCCATGTATATTTTACTCCCTTTGTCCATGTCTCTATTAGCAATGAAATTTGATAATTGATTTCCTTCCCTATGAATGTGTTGTATCCTTGATTTCCCTCTTTTTAGTATGTCATGAATCTCTTGAATATGTTCCACTATGTTTCATGGTGGCTTCCATCTCTCAGATATGATGTTAAATACTAACATAGAATCTGTTTGAATAATTACCCTAACTATTTGAACTGCGTCTACATGCTTCTAGAATAGCCATTGTTTTTGGCTCTATGTTAGTTGTGTAATCTATTTCCTTGCCTTCTACATATACTAAATCTCCTTGTTCATTCCTTAGAAAGAAAGAAGAAGAACTTCTCTCTGGATTACCTCTAGATGCTCCATCAGTATTGTATTTTACCCACCCTTTAGGAGGAAGCTCCCAAAGTACTTTAATGATTCTGATCTTTGGTGTCTAAGATTCCAACTCTCTCAGCATATCTGTACACTTAGAGGAATTAGTACTGGCAGGTCTTCTTACCTTAAGTAATATGTGTAAGGTTCTAGTCACCTTGTAGATTACTCTATGAGTTATTGTGTCAGTACTTCATGTTTATTAGGTTCCTTCTCCAAATCTCCCATACTATTATCTTTGGCATATCTTGATAGCATGGTTTGATGCTTTTTCTGACTGGAGCTTTCCACCACATCATAATAAAATCCCTTATGTGTTTGTTGGTAATATTGAAACCTGCAAAAGAAAAAAGTAGGACCAAGTCCTGTTAGAAATTGGAGAGTCTGGAAACAAGTGACTTATAGTCTCTTGTTTAGTCTCCTTACAACACAAGAGTTTAAAAGGAACTACCTATATTAAATACATATCCTAATCAACACATCTTTCTTGTTCACAAAAAAGGGGCACCCCATAGTGATATAATTAGTC
The DNA here is from genome assembly GCA_039654485.1 of Withania somnifera. Classification (NCBI taxonomy): domain Eukaryota; kingdom Viridiplantae; phylum Streptophyta; class Magnoliopsida; order Solanales; family Solanaceae; genus Withania; species Withania somnifera. The sequence continues at coordinate 11,961 of JBDJHY010453575.1, read as the reverse complement.
TAATGGACTTTTGTCAAGAAAATCCTAAAGTTTCTCCATCAATTCCTTTAACTCATCTGGAGACATATGGTATAGAGGAATAGAGATAGGCTTAGTTCTCAAACATAAATCAATAGTTAAATTAATGTTCCTATCAAGGGAACACCTAGAAGATCTGTAAAAAGGACATCAGGAAACTCAGAAACAACTGGTATAGAATCCAACCGAGGAGTATAAATAGTGGTATCTCAAAATAAGGCCAATTAGGAGATGAAATCTCTATAAATCTTCCTCTAGACACATAGAGAGGAAATCACTCTGCTAGGATAAGACCCTTCTACTCGATCTTCAAAATACCAGCCATAACAAGATTAACTATCTTAGCGTAACAATATAAGAACATATGGTGAGGATAAATACAATCCATACCAATAATGATGTCAAACTCTACTATGTCTAGGACGATCAACTCTACCAAAGCATCGTAGCCCACTATATAAACCACACAAGATCGGTGCACCGATCTACCACTAAAGACTCTTCTACCGACATAGAAACATGTATAGGGGCTAGTAGGGAATGACTCATCATATCAAACTCCATAGAAAAATGGGTAGACAAATATGAGTAAGTACAACCTATATCAAATAACATCGAAGTAGGCCAATGGCATACTGGAACAATAACTATAATCTCTGGGCCTTATCCTCTGGTCTACTTGGAAATCATAGATACAACCCCTTCCTCTGTCAGATGGTCAACTTCCCTACCAGCACCCACTGCAAACATAGATGTATTGTCATCTCCCCTAAAAAATCAACCACCTCTACCTCGGCCTCTCGTTAGAGGCTATGGTGCTCTAGCTGGATTTTGAGAAATAGTTGGGGCTTATAACTAGATTTCTAGCACTATATCATCAAGTGACTTAGATATCTACAAAGGAAATAAGATATAAGAGAT
>JBDJHY010453575.1:0-11012 GCA_039654485.1 Withania somnifera | reverse complement strand
ATTGGGGCCTAAATGGCCACCATGACCTGACTATCTATGTTGAGAACCCAAGGAAGATGATCTAGACTGCTGATCCCATGACTAGTAGACCCTATCTTGGAAGTCTATATGGTTTCCTATCATAGTACAGTGGAGTGGATAAAGATGGCTCATTTTCCTAGAAGAACCCCCACATCGAGATAATGACACAAAGAATTTCCCAGATGTGCCGGGACTCCTTCTCATAGGCTACCAAAAATCCTCCATTTCAATTTACTCTGTGTCCTTAGTTGCACCAATAATATTGACAAAAGATGCTATCTGATGGACAAATCTAAATACTGACATATGAATGGTAAATAACAAACCATAAACAAACTGGTGGAGCCTCTCCGCGGGATCTGAGAGATGTGAACCATCATATCTATACAAATCACAAAACCTAGTCTTATACTCTGCTACTTTCATGTCACCCTAAGGAAAAAGCCTCGAACATGTGCCATTTCTCCACCCTAATCCTTTATGGAACATATTTATCATATCAAGACTAAGCAAAATCATCCCAGGTAACAGGATATGACCCAACTGCTCGGTCTGCTATGTAAGATTGCTACCACTATCGGACTGGACCACGTAACTGAAGAGAAGTATACAGAAATACATTTGAGTTTTTCAACCTCACACTCACTAATAACTCCCGACAAGTAGCTAAAAACTAAAAATTCACATCTACCTTTCCACTCTAAAATATCAGGGGATCCAATTTCCTAAAATTTTGTAATAACCCTTTCGTTCATTTTTGTGATTTCATATTTTCTTGCACACCAGGTCTTTGTTATAGAGACCCTAAGTCATTCTAACATAGCAGAATTGGTTGTTCGGTTCCCAGGTCATTCATTTGGTTAGTATGTCAGTTTTCCTAATTTTGTGCCTTTTATATTAAAATTGTTGTCTTTAGTCAACATTTTATAAAATAAACTTGGAATTAAATTCTCACAGTTCCATTATCTTTGGAATATGGGTATTTGACAAAGTGTACTCTTGGTTCGAGTTCGAGAGCTTTATTTTTGAGTTTTTGTGAAATTTCAAGTTTTATGAGCTTTAGTTTGTCTTTTGGAGCTTGAATGGTTATTTTTTGATCGGAGCCTCAGATTAAAAATCTTACCACACCATCAGCTCTGAAGTATCGATTTTTTTAGGTGAGTTGTTTGCTATATATTTGAAAAAACAGGTTCACTTTGAGTACTCTGTTGGAAAGTTGGTTATTTTGGTATAGATTTGACTTTGGTCAACACTTCTTTGAAAAGACCTTGGATAAAAATTTTGTTAGCATTGTTAAGTTCAGGATGTCATTTCCATTCTAGTAAAATATCTTGTTTGTATTTATCGGGTTCCAAATTCATATAGAGCACCATTTTTGAGTTTTAAGAATTGGTTATTTTAGCTATCATCTGGTGTAGGTGTAGTCCTATTCCTAGTCTCTACACGATTCTACAAGATCATGATACCTTATTCCCCCTTTATATGTTTTGATTATGAATAGTAGTCTACACGATCACATGACTTCCTTTCCCATACCTATGTATCACAGCGCATGAGCCACATGATCGCGAAAGTCATTTATGCTAGAGCTCACAATCATGAGCAAGACTCACTTGATCGCGTAGGGTCGGTTACTAGCATGTATATAAACTTGAAAACTCAATTATTTTAGCAATTTGTTCTATTTTCTCTTCTTATAACACTTTAAAACCTCTATTAAATTACTTGGGTCTTTGCATGAACTTGTGAGTGATGTTGGAAACTTGATTTCTTCGATCCTTCTTCGATTTAGTAAGTTTTCACTTTTATTTCTCCAAATTTTACCATGTGTGTTTTTCACTTTATTTCATTTTTTTCTAGTCTATTTTTTTGGTCTCCTTAGCTCTAAAATTTGGGTAAAGTTCCCTATAATCTAGGGATCATTTTTATACATTTTGTTCAAAGTTTTGGGTTTGCAAGCCCTTAGGCCCGTTTTGACCAATATTTTGACCCCAACTATTTACTAGCTTTATGCATATCATTTGATTCATACTATTAGCTAGATTATTTTTTTCTAGTTGCGTGATCATTGGAGTTTGTGTGCACATTTTTAGTGTCTGGAACCCATGAACCTATCAACCCGCTTATTCCATTTTTGGTTATGTATTATTGTTATACTTGCAATTATAGATATCCTATAATAGTGAGTGGTTTTCATAGACCCTGGAATATAGATTTTGGGTCATTCAGAATATATGTGAGTCCCGTACATCAACTTGGCTGGTTATGCTTGTTGTAGATATCGAGCTTGCAATAGCCATAGGGCTTGCTTGAGATATTGTAATGGTTGAGCATATCATCATGAAAACTAGTTTTGATGCATTGGTTTAATCTGTTTTAGGTCTAAGAGCCTACTATCACTCATTTTGAAACCTTGTATGGACTTGTTGGCCCGTTTTCGATATTATGAGATTAAAATGAGAACTTTGACATATTTTACTAGTTTTTGTTGGGAAATAAGATAATAAGTATTTATCCATTATTTTTTGTTGAGATTATTTATACCGATTTAGACATGGTAAATCCCATTGATTACATATGCTGATTTGATATGTTTTGTGGGGAGGCCCTCCATTGACCCTAGCGACCTAGCATAACACTAACTTGCATATAACTAGAGAAGGGGTATACAATATGATTTGGGGGTATATGAGAAGTCTCTCTATGAGTGTTCGTCCTATTGTACCTATGAGTATCGTAAGGAGCATCCATAATTATATTTCACATATACCAGTACCATTTGTTTTCATATTTGTGTTTATTTTCCATATTTATCTTTCTTGGTTGTTCCTTCTGCTTGGATGGGAGGCCAACAAGTAAGCTTTACTTATTTGTATGTCTTGATATTATTGGTCGAGACCATGTTTAACTTATCAATTCTCCTTTTTATGGTTATGGGATAAATTTATATTTGCTAGCCTTCCTATCATGGTCCCATTAGTGATATACTTGTTGTCATTGACTATCCTTCCCTTTCCTTTATTTTAGGTTACTACTTTACCGCCGTATCTATTACTTAGTTGTTTTCTTTATAATTGAGTGGTCAACAGTGATTCTATTGCTTAGGTAGAGGACTACTCCTAGCTTTCAGAGCTTCTCTTTTATCTTTCCTACTATTTATTTTTGTTATTGTACCGAGAAAGATACTATATTTTTATTTTAAATGCATGCTTATTTTAGTGGATCATGTATTTGTATATCAAGATTTGGGGTTATTTTGATTTCCTCTTATCCTTGTCCCTTATGTATATCTTATCTCCCGCACTTTACTATTCTTACTTTGCATACTTGTTGGGTGGTTCTCTTATGGTGGGATGTAGGTTTCCTCATGACCTATAATATTGGGTTATGAATTGGTATCAAAACTCTAAGTTTTTTTATATCCTTGGTACATGAGCTAATGTCTAGTAGAGTCTTGCGGATTGAGTATAGAGACTTTTGTATCTTATCATTGAGAGGCCACAGTGACATCCTTAGGAATTTCTTCTCTTTTCACTTCTATATCAAGAGTTTACTATATTTGTCTCCTGAAAGCTCATTGTTCTTATTCATTCTTCCACAGAGGGCATGTAGAGGATTTTTTGGTAGTAGGAAGAGATAATACACCTGTTGCACAACTAGTTAGTTCACTAGAAAAGACTCGTAAAGGCCGAGGTTGAGTTCTTGTCAATGTAGATACTCCACCTAGAGTTGCTTCTATAGTTAGAGCTGTAGAGGTTTAGAGTGAGCTTATTCCGATTCAGCAGCCACCAGAGGTACTTTGATATGTTATATTCTCTTCTATGCCTACATCTATCCCAACTTTGAGCCCAAAGATGAGAGGCTTTTTGATGTATTTGTTGGGCATGTCAGAACTGTTGACAATTGAGGTGCAAACTTTGGCCCTAGTAGCCTTCAGTATGGATACACCTCCAGCTTTGAGTACTTATAGATTAGGGGGTACCTCAAGCACAAAGTTATTATGGATTGCGTGTTCCACCATCACTCTCAGTTTATGTAGTTCAGGTAATTCCAATACCAGTTATTCCTTCCTTAGCACCAGTAGTGCCTACTTCATCGGTGATTCCTCCCATTTCATCTCACCTGCCTATGTCTGACTCAGAGGAGAAGGAATTTGGAAGATTTTTGAGATTTTTTTGTTTACTGGGTAATGACCTGAGAGATTTTATTAATAGATTTCAGGAGGGGTATATAACTTTAGTTTACTTGATTCTCATGGTTTGGACTTCACAATTTGTTAGATGGGCGGCCTCTCCAAGGAGTGGTGGTGGTCTTAGTTTTCTACTTGGTAAACTGATCAATTCTTATTACTTGGTCTTTATTTCATGATGCTTTTCTAGAGAGGTACATTCCTCGTACAAAGCAGTACCATAGGAGGGAAGAGTTCTTACCACAAAGAAGGGTTCTAGGTCAATTTCTGAGTATGAGGTAGATTTCTATAGTTTGTCTTGCTATTTTACTAGTTATGTCTCTAAAAAGTTAGAGAGAGTTCATCATTTTATTTAGGGGTTCGATCCGAATATTCATCAATCTGATGAGGTTATAGTTTCTATCAGATAATATTTTTAGATTGTTCTGAGGTCTGGTCGTACTATAGAGGGTTTGCCTCATAGTGAATGAGTTAGGAAGAGAACAAGCCCTATCACCTGGGTCATTTTAGTGGATCAAGTCATGGTAGGTGAGGATCTGGGTCATGGGTTATGGCCCTTCTCACCATGTTAAGAAGGGGAAGCCTAGCCATCTCGTATAGGCCCCAATTCAGGCTTTTAGTAATGGATCTCAAAGTTACGAGAATTAGCCTTTGAGCCAGCAACATAGGGGTACATACGACCATGGTGGCTATTTTGGTTCTTCATATTCCTTTCTTCAGTTAAGGCCAGATGGCCTGTGTTATTATTATGATGGTATGGGCCATTTGGCAAGAGATTATTCCCATAATGGTCCTTTTCAGACTATATCCTAATATCTTTCTTTGCCAGCTCCTATCACAACACAGCCAATTACAGTCATGCCACTATATGGAAGGGGTGTTTGTGATCCAGGCCATGGTGCTCTTTAGCATAGTAGAGGTGGTGGTTGTGATGATGGTCATAGCGGTTGTCACCGTCTTTTATATGTTACTCATGTTGCTCCAAAAGACCCGAGGTAGAACCCTCTAATGTTGTTTTGATAGGTACTATTTTTGTGCATTATTAGCCAACTTCTTCTTTATTTTATCTAGTATCTACTTTCTCCTTTGTCATCTTATTATGCTTTGTGTTTGAGTATGGTTAACAAGTTCTTGCCAAGGCCATTATCCGTCCACCCTAGTAGGTGATTCTTTAATAGTGGATCATGTGTTGATATCATATTTGTGACTATTAGGGATGTTGAGACTTGGTTTAATCTGATATTACTGGATATGATTGATTTTTATGTGATACTAGGTATGCACTATTTTACCCCTTATAAAGCAAACATGTATTAATATGCCAAGACCATGACCTTATTTATTCTTGATATACCCCTAGTCATGTGGTAGGTTTTTGTTAGTCGCACACGAATGGGGATCATTTATTTTATTCAGGCTAATCACTTAGTATCTTATGGTTGTTTGTCATACCTTGCATATATTAGATATGTTGATGTTGAGTCTGAGACTCCTGAGTTAGTACCTATCGCCAGTGAGTATCTTGATGTTTTTCCAACTGACCTCCCTGGACTACGACCTGAGAGAAACATCGATTTTGGCAATAGAGTTAGAGATCGGAACAAGGCCCATTTCTATTGCTTCTTATCATATGACACCTTCCTAAATGAGAGAGATAAATACTCAACTTTAGAATTTGTTAGGTAACGGTTTTATTCGTCCTGGTATGTTGCCTTAGGTATCCACTATCCTATTTGTAAAGAAGAAACATGTCTCTATGCATATGTGTATAGATTACAAGCAGCTAAATGGTTTGACCATGAAGAGTAAGTATCTCATGTTTCATATTGATGAATTTTTTGAACAAATTTAGGGTTCATCTACCTTTGTAAGATCAATTTGAGGTTGGGTTACCATTAGTTGAGAATTTAGACCTAGGATATCCCAAAGACAACATTTAGCATATGGTATGGTCATTATGATTTCCTTGTGCCTTTTGGGTTGACTAATGCACCCTCATCATGGATTTGGTGAAATGTGTGTTCTGGGCTTGAATCTTTTATTATTGTGTTCATCGTTGACATCTTGGTGTTTTTTAAGAGTAAAGAGGATCATGAGCGCCATTTGAGGATTGTGCTTCAGACTTTGAGAGATCATCAGCTTTTTCCAAGTTCTCAAAGTGTTAGTTTAGGCTTGCACATCAGTTTTAATCCTTAGACATGTGGTGTCCAGGGAGGGTATTAGTATCGATTCGACTAAGATTGCAGTTGTTTATGATTGCATAGACTGACTACTCCTATTTAGATACATAGCTTTTTTTGGACTTTCTGTATATTATTGCAGTTTTGTTGAGAGGTTCTCATCTATGGAGCCTCCATTGACTAGATTGACTAGAAAAGATGTCCTTTTCCAATTGTTTGATTAGTATAAGACATCATTTAAGAGGCTTAAGATTATCTTGACTTTTGCTCTTGTGTTGATATTGCTGGTTGACGATCAGAAATTTTTCGTCTATTGTGATGCTTTTGATATTTGTTTGGGTTATGTTTTGAAGTAGAAGAGTCATGTGATTGTATATGCTTCTAGAAATCTTAAGGTTCATGAGCGTGACTACTATACCCATGACTTGGAGTTGGCGAGCGTAGTCTTTGTGCTTAAGATTTGGCGCCACTATCTATATAGAGTCCATTATGAGATCTTCACTAGTCATTGTAGTCTTCAGTATATTATGTGTCAAAGGGAGATTAATGCTTACTAGCTCAAATAGATCGATTTGATGAAGGACTATGATATTTCTATCTTGTATTATCCAGGCAAGACAGAGGTGGTAGAGGATGCCTTGAGATGAAAGGCGGTGAGGATGGGTAGTTTGGATGCCTTGTCAGTTTTTAGAGGCTATTAGATTTGGATATTCAGTCCTTGGCTAATTGTTTGGTTCGACCTGAGATTTCTAATTCAGGTTGCATCCTTGCAAGTATTGAGGTCGGTTTCTACATTGATTGATTAGATCCAGCAATGTTAGTTTGATAATCTAGATTTGGTTGATATTCTTGATTGGTTGTTGTATGGTGATCCCTATAAGGCTACATTGAGGCCAGATGGTGTTTTGAGATTTAGGGGTTGGATTTTTATCCCAAAGTTGTTGATTTGATTCAGTTTATTTTTCATAAGGCACACAGTTCCCGTTATTCTATCCATCCTACTTCTGCTAAAATGTGTAGATATTTGAGGTAGATTTACTAGTGGATTTGTATGAAGGGGGATTTATTGATTTTGTTTCTCGGTGCTTTAAATCTCAGTAGGTTATGTTTGACCATCATAGACCGGGTGGATTGATGCAGAGGCTTCTCATTCCCGGGTGGAAATAGGAGTGGATTTCTACAGATTTTAGTTAAGGCTTGACTCGAAATTCTCACCACTATGATTTAATTTAGGTTGCTATTAATAGGTTTACTAAATCTGCACACTACATTCTTGTTCATACGACTTATAGTGCAGATAATCTAGCTTTCATCTATGTTTAGTAGGTAGTTAGATATCATGGCATACCAGTTTCTATTATCTCTTACTGTGGTACCCAATTTAATTCTCTGTTTTGAAGAGCGGTTTATCATGATATCAGCACTAAGGTCCATCTTAGCATATCCTTTCATCCCCAAATAGATGGTCAGTCCAAGAGGCTATTAAAGTCCTACAGGAAATGTTGAGAGCGTGTATTCTTGATCTTGGTGGTTATTGGGATATACATTTGGATTTTGTGGAGTTTTCTTATAACAACAACTACCATTTTAATATTCTTAAGTCTCTGTTTGACACTTTTTATAGTAGGTAATGTCAATCGCCTATTTGTCAATTTGATGGACTTCAGTCTAGATTGCAAAATATGAATCTACTTCAGGATGCCTTGGATATAATTTTATTGATTTAGGTAGACTTTAGCTACCAGAGTAGGAAGAAGAGATATTTAGAATGCTTTCGTCTTGACTTTGAGTTTGATGTGGGTGATTGAGTCTTTTTATGAGTATCGTTCATGAAGGGCATGATGAGGTTCGCAAAGAGGGCCTAGTTAATCCCCTAGTTTATAGTCACTTTTTAGATCCTTTATAGGATTTGTAGTGTTTCTTATGACATATCCTTACCTCTTATGTTTTTAGTTTTTTATTTGGTGTTTCATGTTTCTTTGATAAGATAGTTTGTTCCTAATAAGTCTCATGTGATTTAGTATGATTCAGTTCAAGATGATGAACATCTATAAGCTGTTGAGGAGCCAAACTTAGTCATGGATAGAGAAGTGAGGAAGGTGAGATTTCATGAGATTTTGATTGTGAAAGTGCAATAGAGATATCGTCCCTTGGAGAAGCCCACTTAGGAGATCGAGAATGATTTGAGCTATTAGTATCAATATTTTTTCAAGCCTTCAGGTATTTCCTTGTTTGACTTTCGAGTATGAAAGTACTTTTTAGTAGTAGATGTTGTAATTACCCTTCCGATAATTTTTGTAAATTTGAGTTTTAATGCACTCTAGAGCTTTCTTGTAGCGACCCTAAGTCATTTGTGACTTATCAAAACTAGTGGTATGATTCCCGAGTTGTTTATTTGGCTGTTATGTCCTTTTCTCTGTTTCTGTGCCTTTTATATTAAAATTGTTAACATTAGTCAGCATTCTGTGAAGACAAACTCATAATTGAATTCAGAGAGTTTCGTTAGTTCCAAAATATAGGTTTTGGTCTATATAGACTCTTGGTTTGAGTTTGGGATCTTTATTTTTGAGTTTGTGAAAACTTTTGTTAAATGAGTTTTAGGTTGCCTTTTTTGAGCTTGGATGGTCTTTTGTTTTTGTTGCTCTAGGTTCTTTGTTGTTATACCATCCTAGTAACCCCAAGGCATGCCAGATGCACGCTCACCATAAGTTATAGCCTTCATTACCCCCAATATCCGATGCAAGGTCTCTTATAGAAATTGAGTGGTAAAAGTTTTTGGGGGTTCCTTCCCCCCAATCTCAAGAATCTATGGCTCTAGGGAGGCTGCTCTATCATGACCTCATTCCAGTGTAGATCCGTAGCCTAGCTCAGGTCCTATTATGACCCCCTACTCCTAACTAGTGCATCCTCAATGGAAGCAGAGCCAATCTCTTCTATAGATGTCTCTCTTATCCTCTCCATCTGCCACAAAACAAACTCATCATAAATCATGAGTGTACATAATGCAAGTAAAGAATGAAATAATGAAGGGAACACTTCCTAAAGATATTGAAGCCTCTTAAAGATATATGATGGGCGTCTACGCATCGATCCACAAGATGCTACTAAATCGTGACTTGTACACATGTGAGATTCATGAAGCTAGAGCTATGATACAAACTTGTCATGACCCAAAACCCTAATTTGTGATGACATCTGCCTTAACAAACCTAGACAAGTAAGCCTACACAATTCTATAAGGGTATATGCGGAAAGTAATGAATCAACGAGAAAAAGAATGTGCAATGAAAAATCAAACTATAAATCTACCCAAAAATTTGTGTCATTGTGTTCAAGACTCTTGATATTCTTTTTCCAGAAATGCAAGTGTACACCGTCTAACAAGCAATATAGTGGCTCTTTTCACAGTTGGGATATCGTACCCAGAGGGATTGTCGTTTAATTATCTAATATGATAAAATAATTTTTCTTATTTATTTAAGTGGTGGAAGATAGATATATGGTAAATTTTAAATTAAAAACTAAATAAAAAATAAATACAAGTGATCTTTGGGGTATAACCTAGTATCAGAGAGTTTTGGGGTTAATACTTTACTTACATTCATGAATAAGTATAAATTATGTTGGTTTGATTAATTATCTCGATTCTTGATACTGAGGTTGATATTATGGTCCTGGTTTCTGGATCCCCTGAACTTCTATCAAATCTAGAGAACTAACTAAACCACTAAGCGGGGATAGCTTGACTAGTTTCAATGCCTTAATATTATCTTCCCGTATTTGACCAAGAGGGTCCTCTAGGTAATCTAGGAATTCTAATGGCCATTCCATTTCCTCTTTACGAGAAAAGATCCACACTCTCTATTATTCCACATTATAACCCTTCCACCATCTCTCAAATTCAAACGCTTTAGAAGACTACACATAAGAATAATAAGAACAATCAAGAGGCAATTACGAACCAACTTGAAACTATAACAAAACAATCATGTTTATAGACATAACTCTAAAAAAAGGTGTTTATACACTCATATATTCATAAAAAAATTCCATAATGAAATTTAGAAGCAAAGAGTACAAGAAAACTAAGAAAGAAAAATAAACCCTAAAGGGTTGAATTCTTTCTCATCTATTCTGCTCTAAAACATATTGTATCCCAATATAGGTGCATTAGTTCCCAATTAACACTTATATATATCCCAAGAACATACAATGTCACACCAAAATTGAAGTTTTAGTTATACCGAACGAACCCCAAAGTTCCCAGATCACACCAGTTCGTACAAACCATTTCTACATATCTGGGTAGGTAGTTCACGGTGCTATGGACTCTTACATAAAATACGTAGGGCAGTGCACTGCATATGGAGAATCTAGGATAGTGTGTGAGAGATTTTAAGTGAGCGTGATCATAGGCAGATTTACCTACCTATAATCTATATAACTTGTACTAATCTACTTTGTTTTGAGAATAATTGTGTAATATATAATGTTTTCGTATTGAATGTGAGAAATTACAACTAACCTACGTGATTAGCATCTTTCCAGGAAATCATGAGCAAATGGATGAAAACAAGTGAAGAAAAGACAAGACAAGAAGAAAAGAAAGATTTCCAGCAAAA
>JBDJHY010453465.1:0-13861 GCA_039654485.1 Withania somnifera | reverse complement strand
TGAATATAAAAGAAATATTATGCTATTGCAAAAATTGGTGATGCAATCACAAAAAAGGATTACATGCACCAGTAGCGGTTTTGATAGCAAAACTCCTAAGTGTAGAAATACTCTGAATTGCCTTTCAAAATGTGTTGGGAGTCTAATTTATTCAAATAAACTATGCACACACACCCGAAACAACATTTTAGACTCAATGGTATAGTCAAAATTGGGATACAAGGTCATTTCGGGAAAATGTTAACCAAATCAACCATTGAGGCCTAAAATCCTCAAAACTCCAACCAACACCTCAAAAACACCATGAAAACTTTAGTAAGCTAACCAACGCTCTCACTAACCTAAAATCACCATTCCAAGCTAATGGAAGTGTCAAAATTTCATTCCAACACTTTCAACACCACAAGACCACCCAAGGTCCAATTTAAGCCTTAAGTGAAATAGAAAACCACAGTTTAACACAAACGCAAAAAGAAAACCCTAAAACACAAACTTACGGTCCTTCTAGAATTTTTTCAGTATCTCAAAGCTAATAGAACAATCAAAATTAAACTCCGAGCTCATCTTGAAGGAAATTGACTATAGTTAATGAGTACTCAGTTTGAGATTCTAAAGCAGGCAATTTGAGATAAATCTCAACCAAGCTTCTAGGGAGCCAGAATATCGGAGGTGGGAATACCTCCTAGGCCTTGCCTATGGGCTACGGCAGTCGGAAGGAGGGTCTAGGATGGAGCAGAGATATATAGGAATTAGGATTATCTTCCATAGATCCTACTTAATATACCAATAAGTACCGAAGGAGGAACATACAGAGGACTTCTTACTTCATGGTGTGTATTTACTTTTCTGCACTTGTTTGCCTCAGTGTGAACCTGGTCGTATGCGAGGCCTATAGGTGAGCATGTTTTATGTGTACGCTGCCATTCTTATGGAGGATTTGGTAGTGTTAATTTACTTTATGTATTTACTGCTTAATTATCATTACTGCATATATATGAGATTATCTTCTTATATGTTATATTTGTACAAGATATCATTCGACTATTCATTCTATTCTTACTTTGAGGTTATTAGTATACTGTCCATGTCTCTCCTTATCTACTTATCCATCTGATTAATTACTTAGTGTTGTTGTTTATATACATTATCATAAGGATGTCGAGTACGTTCTCTTATTTGAGATCCTATTCTGATGATTAGTTAGTGAAGACATGTCTATATGTTTACTTGCTTCCTATCTAAGTAGATAGATTCCATGTTATATCATTTGCATCTATGACCTTTCTTTCTTATATTCATTTTTTACTGCTTTTATGATTGTTATGTGCCTAGTGGGCTCTCGAAGCCTATTAGGTATGGGTTGCTTTGGTGACTAGTACTCATACTACAGTTGTTCTCATAATGCAGATCCAAGTACTAGCGCCCGGCGTTTATTTTCAAATTGTTGTTCGTGCTTACTTACTATTTCTTTCGAGGATACAAAGTGAGCTTGATGTCCAGTTGTCCCTGCTTTCTCTTTAGATAGGACTTGTCTCTCTTGTCCTTTCAGAAACATACTTATTTCAGATTTTTCCTTATACTCTATACTTAAAGGCTCTGTTTAGTTACACTAATAAGGGGTTTTAAGAGTTTATTGATTATGTTATTACATTTTTCTATATTTGTCATATCCCCTGTCTTTTATACCTTGTTATTATACTTGTGCATTTTGCTATTATGATGGTAGCCCTCCGCTTCGTCTTCGGGATACAGGGTTGGTCTCCTATTGAGGAAATAGTAGGTCCCATTATAATTCGAGAAATTGGGTCATAAATAAATCAACTTAACCGCGGATGTTTGGATGGATTGTTGAATCTTCATGGTCAATAACATGCAACACATAGTATGTCGTCAATACCTAGAAGGTACTGAGTATGTAGGAAGGTAGCGTAAACCGGCTATATCAAAATTCTCAAAAATTTATATGTAAACCATGAACTCCGCTATGCAATGTATAAACAACTCTGATGTAACTGAAAACTACAACCATGCTGACATATTTTTTACTTAAAACTACAATACCTACACACTTGATATTGAATACCATAATGCTGGCATACTTCATACCAAACACTATAATGCTAATACACCTCAGGTTGTGCACTACTATGCTAACATAATCATACATGATAGATGGATATACTTAACACATCAAGTATCAAAAGAACATTGAATTCATCATAATAATTGACTCGTAAATAGAGTAAAACTGATCATTCCTTTAGTTATGAAAAATATAAGTCTGAAAATAAGCTACAAATATTCATATGTAATTATTATGCAAAATTAACAGTTTATAAATAAGACCATCTTTCAGAGCATAAATAAAATTCCATAAAATTTCATTCTTCAAGAGTATTACAAAATATTAGTAAAACATCTTCTGACATCATTAGTTTTAATAGGATAAATCACTTTTAGTTAAAAAGATTCATAATCATCTTCTTACTTCAAACTAACACTTTGACATCATTGGGAGTTTTGATAATCGACATACCTCATGCATTTAGTAACGAAGTCCAACATATAACCCTATGCTGGCGGGGCTCTCTAAAACTTACCAGGGTAAAGGACCATTCAACACTCTTCCAAGTGGATCCACTAATCCACTCAAATAGGGAAAATTGGGACATAATATTATCGTAAGATTTATGAAGTAAGGTATAGGATAAAGACCTTAGACTCGAATCCTGTCGGTGCTAATACTCCTCCCTAAAATACTTACACATCAAATATTCAACACATTTGACTAGTGGAACACCCTAAATAAACTAGCCTAACTCAAAACACTCGGCACTATAGAGTAGCAGAACACCCTCAATGGAACCAACTAGCCTAAACTCTCAAATAATCCACATTGGGAAACACTCTGTCAAAAGACATTAATTTGATTCTTTATAAACATTCTTATTCTTAGCTTATAATTCAAGGGTAAAAATCATTCTTGAAAATATCAATACTCTCAATAGGCCTTAATTATCCAAAAACACTCAATTTAAATGCTTTTTATAGTTAGACGCAAAAGGTGAAGAATAAGACCCATATTGCCAAATGCGATTTGGGTCGAAATCAATCCTAAAATCGGTCTGTGGGTCCCCTAGCCTAAAAATAGAACTAAAAATACTAGTATGTAGGCCTCATGTAAAGGAAAACATGGTTTAAATTTGAGCTAAAACGGACCCCAAATGGGCCTCCAAATGGCCATGAGAATACATGGGAAAACACCTGTAATGAGGGGGAAACACTCACTAAATCAACCCAATGGTCCACAAATAACAACCCAACAATTTATCTTGAAAAAACTCTAATTTGGACCAAGAATTGATTTTGCGAAGTGAAGATTCAAAGTGAGAAACGGGATTTAAATCTTGGAAAAATGTATCTATATAGCTGCACAAGGCCCGCGATTGCGGCCCTCTATGATGTTACCTATCGCAATCATGGCCAGGGCCCAAGCTATTGCGACCCTTCCTAACCCAGGCCTTTAAGATCACGGATCCACCCACGCAATTGTTCCCCTTATACTGGCCTGCTATTTTTTAAGGCAAAGTTTTGTAAACCAGCTATGGAAAATATTCTGTAAGGGGATCATAATAGATTTGGAATCGCATTATGTCAAACCAAATATGCAAATTACATGAAAATGATATTTTGGACTCAGTAAAATTGACAAAACGATCATACGAGGTCTTTTAAGAAAAAAGGACCCTTATACCAAACTGAACCAAAACCAGCAACATTTCAAGTTTCTACATAAACCTCCAAGATGAGTTCAGACACCTCGTGAAGCGTATCAATAACCTACAAGCCCAAATTTGACATTTTAGACCTGATGAAAGCGTTAAATTCTGATTTGGTCTCTGATCACCTAAGCTATCCCAGGCTCAAAACTAAACTTCGGCTAAATTAAATTTCCTCAAAATAGCTTAAGCTCAAACAAAAGAACCCCGATACTTGAACTAATGGTCCAACTAAAATAAATTCAGTATTTTGGAGCTAATGAAACTATCAAAATCTGATTTCGATCTCATTTTACTAAGGATTCACTCTCAAGTTCTGCTATTTCAAGGTTAAGCCTTCAAAACAGGGAAAACTGAGATAACATGCAACAGAACTTTTAGGAAAAAAATCTACATGTCCTAGCAAGTGATAAATGACTCAGGGAAAATAATAGAAGGCTCTAAGCACAGAGAAAGAAGGAAATCAAGAAAGTAACCATATAGGTTATTGCATCTCATCACATCAAAAACTCTATAGACTTCTACAATAAAGTTCGTCGGACCTTCCTCCAGTTTGGGTCCATGGTATTATGGAGGATTCAACCATAGAAATTCTTAGACTTTGACAATACCAATATCTAGTACAACTATTAGAACTAGAGAGGTTGCTAATTGCTGTTGAACTTGAGCTGTGTCAGTTTCTCCAACGACTGAGTAGCCTTCCTAAATTCAGTAATAGTAATACTTTTAGTCTGAGGTTTAGGTGCTGAAGGATACTAATTCTGGTTTTAGTTTTAGGCCTATTGGGCAAGTACCCTATGAACTAGTGCTCTTCTTAGAGGCATGACCTAAAACATATAAAACATGAGTTAGAATAGATTGTAGGAGTTAAAATCGATTATATCACACAAAGTAAGACATGAAAAGGGGAAATTTCTCCTAAATATTTAGTAGCCTCTCCGTTATAAGTATGGAGGGCTTCACACCCATAAAGAAGACTCTACTAGGCACTGGCTTTTATACATTCCTAGGACACCTAAACCTAGTACTCTAATACCAAGTTCGTTACGTCCTGAGTCTACACCATAGACAGGATATGGCCTTCAGAACCATCTAGTGGCTCTGATATACCTTAGATCTGGCATGCTTTGAACACAACAAAAAAACTGAGAGAAAGCACTATATAGGCATAAACATGCCATCTCAAATGATAAGACAAAATCCAAAGATAGTGACAATATAATGAATTTGAATATTTGACTACATACTACTTATTGTGAAAGCCATCTACTAATAAAGAATGACCTATTGAGACAATTCCCTAGAAAACCTAAAAAGAATCCAAGTTTTAAAAGAAAAAACTATCTCTGACTAAGCTCGGTCCCTGAACCATAAAGACTCACTAAGAAACTGGAAATACATAAGTCAATCAACTTTTGGCGTGTGGATGGCTAGATGGATCTGCATTATAATACAATGCAAGAAGAAAGTATGTGTTAATACATGGAATGTACTGGAATGTAAGAGTGTAGATATAGACATAAAATGCATGATTATAAGCTAAACTAGTAACTAAAATTAACCTGAAGTTGAGATAAAAACATGCTACTACAAATATATGCAAAGATGACAAATAACGTGATATCAACAACATATTGAGAAAAGAGATAAAACTCAAGTAAAAACTGGTCTCATTATCTAGAAAAACTTATAAAAACCTTTGTTATAAAAGCTTTAAATCTGACTGAAAGCTGAACATAAGCGAGAGTTTCTATAACCGATATTACCCCGTGTGAGCAACCATAGAGTCCAACATTTAACCCTATGTTGGGCGGCCCCCCTATACCTTGCCAGGATATAGAGCCTGATTAAGTCTCCTATTGAATCCACTAAGTTTGAGAGGATGCCCAATTTCTTATAGGTTAAACATCTTACGGTGGCACATAGTTTTTGGGATTAGGGCATGATAAATTTGAATCCTCTCAGTACTAATACTACTCCCAAAAACTAAAAACCTTGACTGCTCCTAGTAGGATTAGTGGGACATATTTTAATACCCAACTTACCATGAAAAAACTTATTAAAGTTGTTTATCTAATTGACACTGCAAAAACTTGTGAAGCGGCTCATAATCTGGAGGGGGAAATTTTTAGATTTCAGGACTTAAGCACCACTGGTCAACAGTATGACTCGTGGTCCCATCTTCATGGATCATGGTACTTAAGATTGACTTGCAAACTTCAGGAAGGGCTTCATTACTCGGTATTATGACTTGAAGTCCACTTCAAGAGTCGTGATCTGTGTTCGTGGAAACCTTGGAACAAATTTTATTTTTCTAAGCTAAGTTTTAGGTTTCAAGGCTTGAACCAAGTATGAGGTGTTACATACATGTATATCGGGATTAATTATGGTTTCTGGTATGAGAACCAAGTTATTACCCATGTTAGGTAGTTTGTTTTGGATCTCCACAGCACGGTACACGTAAAACCTAATCATCAACCTAATTTTTAGTGTAGTATATTCTAGGACTAATATAGTTATAGTAAATATCCTTTGGAGTAATTTGATGAATATATATGATACTTACGTAGGCCCTTGGTTTGTTAGTAGTGATTTTGGTGACATTGTTAATAAGATTTTAATGACATTGTTAATTAGAGAAAAAGATAGGGAGGTTAACCTGTTAACACCTAAAAAGCAAATAAAATTGCTAGTTGCAGTACCTATTATTACCTTTTATAGGTTTGAAGGTTCTTGATAACTTGGTCTAACCACCATATGAGAGACGATTAATTGTTGCCTAGAAAACAAAGCTTGGATCAATATCTTTAGGAACTCCTCAATTACTCACTTTCTTAGAATCCAATCCGACCACCCCCTTCTTCATTAACCTTAACAATTCTGCAGAAGTTCAAACCATAAGTCCTTTTAGGATAGAACAATTTTAATGTACCCATAGTGATTTCAAAATATTGCAACCCTTAGATGGATTGATCCATACCTTATTCAAGAAAAATCCATCTTTAAACATGATGTTATTGAATACAGTAAACTTACTTTTGAAGATAATCATAAATCTAAGAGAAAAATCCTTGCTCATCTTTTTGAAATCCTATATATGCCAACTTCCCTACCGATCACTTTATCCAATAATTTGGAGTGGATCTTAGTACAAATTACAATAACATTCTGAGAGTGTAAAGGGATTACTAAAAAAATTTTCCAAGATAAATTGGATTAACAATAGGGATATTAATATTAAATTTTTCCACATACCAATCCTTAACTGCAGAAAAAGAAATACAGTGGCTCACTCTGTGGATGAAGAGGGTATTGGATCAAGAGCCAAAGAAGGCTAATAATCTATACTATCAAGTACTTTCAGAATATATATATACAAATATCAATACGTTTACTAAACTCAACAATACCACCAACTTCCCTTCCTCCTTCAAACCCTCTAATTTGAATAGTCTAGACAATCCTTTATTCTATTGATCTGGATGCCATTAACTCTTCTAAATCTTTTGATTCTCTCGGGAAATATGTCTTCCACCCCTTCTTTTATTAGGAATACTGGAATATTATGAGCACCTCTATAAAAAAATTGTCATTAGCATCTTTACCACCTAGATTATCGTACTTACACCTGTCTTATTCGCAAGATCCACTATGCAAACCATTTAAAAAGCTTTAGGTTGATTGGTTTATGCATTACCATTTACAAAGCTATTAATAAGATCATCACTGATAACAACAATAATTAATTAGAGGTTCCCAAGTTAGTTTCTTAAAAGGTAGAAGATCTACTGATAACACCATCATTATTCAAAAAATCACGAACCAACTCCAGAAATCTAGCAATAAAATTAGTAGATTCATCCTTAAGATTGACCTTGAAATTTCTTTGATAAACTTGAGTGGTCCTTCATTTATAAAACACTATCTTTTCAAGTTTCCCCCAAAATAAATAAGGTCATTATTAATTGTACTTCAACTAGCTCCATCTCAATCCTTATCAATAGTTCCAATACTAGTTTACTTTATCCATCTAGAGGTATTCTCTAAGGTGATCCAATGTCCCTTTTAGCTTTTTCATTTTTTGTATGAAACTTCTTTCTGTTTACATCTACAACCAGTTTGATGCATGAGATACTAAAAATGACATCTCTTCAAATATAAATATTTCTTGTCTGTTCAATGCAGGCTATTGCTAAGACCATCCATTTGATTAATAATATATTACAAGTATTTTGTAGGCTATCGGTACAAACTATTAACAAAACTACGTAAAATATTATCTTTTCCAACAAATGCCCTCAATAATTATAGATCTCACTATTTCCACTTTTGGAATTTCTACCTCGAAGAACTTTGAAAAGTATCTTGGTCTCCCATCCTTATGATGGACCCTAAACCCAGGGACTTCTTATATATTTTTGAAAGAATGGGGAATAAGCCGTCTCTTGAAAACTAAACTTCCTTATCTGGCTGGGAGAATCCCTTTAGTTAAATCCACCCTCAATTCTATTCCAACCTGCCCTATGTATTACTTTAAACTTCCCCAAGCTACCCTCGATCAGATTGAAAAGATCCAGCAATACATTTTTTTAGGGTAGCATACCTAATAGGAAAAGGATCCACTATGTAAGTTGGTTTATTGTAACCATGCCCAAGTGCCACTGTGGTCTTGATATTTACAATCTCTATATCATCAACTATTACAAAGACTTGCATTCTTGATTTTCAAGTATTAATAGTGTTCTCCATTGAAGTATGAAGGGCTTGTGATTTATAAACCTTCTTGTATTCATTGAGCTGCAGCAATCTTCAGTCTTTCGAGATGTTAGCCTCTATTAAAAGACCTGACTCTAATGTCAATTGTTAATTTAACTGCAATCTAAGTACTCAGAAGAATCAAGTTCATTGAATAACTATAAAGAGAAGGTAAATTGTAGAATAATAAATCAATATAAGTATCTAGCGTGAAAAACTCCTTACTCGAGGAAAATGATGGATATATGCACATCAAGTAACTTAAAAAGGTAGCTTTCCTAGTTCATAGCCAAATAATTTACAAATATTTATTCTAGTATCCTCATTAACCCCATACAAAAACTACTTGGCTCTTAGCTAAATTTACCTTAAAGCTAAATGTTTCACGAACATGTGAAATTTCTCGTACCCGAATAGAGATTACATCCCCTCTATCAAACAATAACAAATTATCAACAACATACACTAAATAATGCTTTGCTTTTGACATATATAGTATTAATTAAAATCAAAATTAAGTGCCTAAACAATTGTTCAGGTATTCCATAAACAACACAAAAATATATGGGGACATGAGTCTCCTACCTCGACCCCTTGTTAGCACTTAGCTCTCATAGTGTCTACGGGATGGGCATAAAACAATAACAAATTATCAACAAAACACTGCCTACAATGCTTGAATTTTGATATATCTATATAGTGATAATTAAAATCAAGATTATTGTTAAAAGTGCCTAAGTATTTGTTCATGTATTCCACGAACAACAAAATATAAGGGGACATAAGGTCCCTTGCCTCATACCCTTATTAGTACTTAGCTCTCCTGGTGTCAAAGGTTGTGCATAGAGCTGAGCCAACTCGCCTAGATTTAGCTTGACTTGATTCTGACTCAATTAAAATTTCATCAAAGCTCCAGCTCGATTGAATCGGCTTGACTCGCTTTGGTCATGTAATGATTTGTCTTAAAATTAAAATTTATTTATGAATCTTAATTAAGTTAATAGAATGTCAATTTAATAATAATTATTTATTATAATTACTTAAAATTTTGAACTTTCGTTAACTAATTTGATTCAATGAATTTTTTTATATATAATTGATACTTAATATGTTTTATGTGTGTTATAAAAATGTACTTACCATTTTAAATCTAACTA
Organism: Withania somnifera; assembly: GCA_039654485.1. Taxonomy (NCBI): domain Eukaryota; kingdom Viridiplantae; phylum Streptophyta; class Magnoliopsida; order Solanales; family Solanaceae; genus Withania; species Withania somnifera. The sequence goes on along the minus strand of JBDJHY010453465.1, from coordinate 4,170 downwards.
TTTAATCAAAGAAATTTCACATTGTACAATTGTTTTTGAATTTGTTGTTGCCTTATGTTTTGGTTTTTAATCTTTTGCCTGAAAGTATATCTTATGTTGAATATTATGTTAACGTCTTTTAATTGAGTTTTAATTTGAACTAATATTTTATACAATTCAATTAAGTTGAACGTAATTACCAATTTTTAAATTAGTAATGCTTATTTATTCCAAACCAATTTTTCATAAATTTAATTTTCTAATGATATAGTACTACATAAAACTTAATATTGAACAGTTGCTCAACCCAAACTCAACTCAATTTGACTCAATATTATAAAAATTTTGATTGAACTCGATCTTGATGTTCAGACCTAATAGTGAGATTCTCATTTTAATGAAAGTGTGCGTTCATTAACAGAAAATTATTCCACTTTTCTAGAAAAATATTCTAAGAAAATTAGAAATATAGAAAACATGTTCAAAATCCATTTTTTTTTCGAGAAAAGTAGAAAATCCGGTTTTTCAAAATTACATTAAATTTGAAAAACTTCTAAAACTACTTTTTCAAAATTTTTCATTAAAACATGCTTCAATTTTCCATTATTCTAAACTAGAAAATTGTGTGCACACATTTTCTGAATTTTTCATAATTTTCTTGGAATTAGAAATTTTAAAAAATTAGAAATGAAAAACTGAAAATAATTTTCTGTTAATGAACGTGTTAAATTTCTTGAATCATTAATGAAGGTGAAACTCAAATTCTTGATTCATCTTATATCTGTTAAAGTAGTTTTCCCTGCTACTGTGTACAATCATTAATTATATACTTGTTTACTTGCTTTTTGTTCAATAGACATATGATTCTTTGGGAAACCTAAAGTATTACTCCCTTTCTTCCAATTTTGTTCCAATTTAGGTGACACAATTTATGAGATTTAAACTTTGAAATTTTGACTGTTTTTAAAAACTAGTAAAAAGTATCATAGAAATAATGACTTAAATTAAGCCTGGCAGATAGGCCGGTTCGGACCGTTTGGTCCAGGGACCGACCAGACTCGGTCTAGGCTGGTTTGCACAAAATTCGGGTCGGGTCAATTTGGGTCGGGCCAATTCAGTCCAAAATGATTGATTCGGACTGGCCCAAACCATGTAAACAGTGTCCGAGCCAACCCGACGTGAATAGTGATTCTGTTTTATAAAAAATAAAATTAAATGCGATTAATTAATACAAAATATATATTGTATAGTTTAAAATTTAACAAATATACAATATATATTAGAGATATACTACATATACATTCATACATTGTTACATACTATATAATATATATTGAACACTTATTAACAATATAATATATGTATATATTATATAATACAAAAGATATACACTATATATTAACAATATACTATATATATATACACTATATATTAACAATATACTATATATATACACTATATATTAGAGATATATTAGACATATTAACACTATACTATGTATATATAGTTATATACTATGTATTAAAAACATATGAATAATAATACTAACGATATCGACGTATATATATACTATATATTAAAGATATATTAGACATATTAACAATATGCTACACATATATAATATAGTATACATTAAAGATATATTAGACATGTTAACAATGAATTATGATTTAGGGATCAAAATTGGGGAAAATGTTATTTGAATGAGATAGAAGTGTTTTTTGGAAAAATTGGCTTGGCCAAACCACTTGCGGCTGTTTTGGACAGCTAGATCTCAAAAAAATATGTGACATAAAAAAAAAGACTAAAACAGACATTTGAGTGCAAAGTTATGACCATTCACCAATTTACAACTAACTTTTTCTCTTATATATTATATACTATGGATATATTTATAAACTAACGATATATATAAACATACTAAAAATATATACTATATACTAACGGTATATACTAAATATGCTAAAGATATATTCTATATACTAAAGATATATACTATATATACAAGATATGGACTACATCTACAAGATATATACTACATATTAAGAAAATATACAAAATACACTAGAGATACATATGATATACTATAAATATATTAAACATATTAAGAAAATATATAAAATATACTAGCGATACATACGATATACTACATATATATATTATATTATATTAAAGATATATATTATATACTAAACACATATACTATAATATGCTATATTTATTTTATATATATAAAAATTTAATACAAGGTTGGTTCCAATTGGACTGACTGGTCCAAAACGCCCAAATCGGACCTGACTGGGACCGGGCCAGACCAAACGATCTGGTCACTGTACCGGCCCGATCCTATTTAGGGTGGGCCTGTCCGATACTTTGTGGGCCAGGTTGACCGATTCGACACCATTACTTTTTATGTAGTACCGATGTTGAAACCATTCTACAATTATTCTTCAATTGTAACTTTTCGGGAACTATATGAAGAAGATTATTGGGTTGACAGGGTCTACACATGTAGAATAAGGACTAGGCGGAAGAAATGCAATGGATTATAAGGTACTGCAAAGGAAATTGCAGAGGACCTGATATTTATAAGATTACTCTATCTGCCAGTATTTATTTTATTTGGCAAGAAAGGAATAGTAGAATTTTTCAAGCCTAGCAAGGATTGAAAGAGACTATTTTGAAAAGGGTCCTACAAAATGTGTATTTTAGAGCTTGTACATTCCCAAAACTAACAAGCTACGTGATACGGCCCATAGAAAGATCATGTGAAAAAGAAAAAAAAATGGAGAATCTGTAAAAGTCCAATGCAGTAAGTTAGGATCTAACATAAATCAATATCGACGTGAAAAATACAAAATTAAGATATGCGAACTATCTACAAGTTCTATGAATTTGGAGATAATTCGAGAAGAATTAAAGGAGATGAAGATCGAAGCAAGAAGCACTAATTAGAATAATTAATTCAAGGGGGATGAGACTCAATTTAATAAATGAAAGACCCAAAAACGAAGATACACAAATAAGTAATTCACTATGAATCAAGGGAAGGAATCTAAATAAATAATGGGTTTAACCCATCACTAACCTAGATTTAGCTATACTAAACCTAAGGATACTAGAAGCTTCAAAGAGCTTAATTCTCAATTCAACATAAACTGAGTATGATATTCAAAATGAGAGCCTATATATAGTATTCTAAATACAAGGCCCAAAAGTGACCTTTTGTACACAAAAATGGATCGTCCAACTTGCATTTGGATTGCCCTTTGACTTGTGGCTCGTGGAATTGGAAACCTGCACCGCACATTGCTATCTTCTCCTGCTCATTCGGCAGGATAGCCAAAGCATGTATAGATAGCTCATAAAAGCGCAATTCTCAGCTCGTCAAACTTCTTGCACAACCCATCCCTCATACTATAGGATACATACCTATCCGTAAATGCTCATGATAACATCTCCCAAGTCATAGAAGGAGATTCATCTAGTCTAGGGTCAAAATAGGAACACCATCACTGTCGGCCTGGCCCTCAAAGATGCAAAACTGTGTAGTCTACCTCATGTGATTGTACCATCCCTACACTATGAAGCGGCTAATAAAAAGTAGTGAGAACCTCAAATGGGTCCTCGTCTTGCCCACCTTGAAACTGAGGTAGTTCCATCTTGCAGAACCTCTCATATCTCTGTTGATGATCATCAAACATTTTATCAACCATCACTTGCATCTCCAACACCTGAATCTAAAGCTCATGCACCCCATTGGAAATTGGTGCCTTTCCCACCTGACCCTGAACTATGCGAAACTGGCCCACTGGAACCTAAACCACGAATGGTTGGCCCACATACATTGGAACCACTGGTGCCTGTCCCACCGGCTCATGAATCACTAGGATGGCTCTTTGCTATGGGGTCTCCACCCTTGCCCTAGTCTGAGAACCTTGGAGCGTACCGCCCTGTGCTAGACTTTCAAGTGACCCAAGAACCCTCGATAAGGTATTCTGCAATAATAGGGCTTCAACATAATCCTGAGTAATCCCCATCGGACTCAAGTGAAGCCGTCTTAGCTCTACCCCTAGTTGGGGTTGACCCTCTAACTCTTCCTTGGGATCCACCTCGGTCCCTAGCTCGACTCTACCCCTGGTAACTAGCTCTAGTAGATCTTGTGGCTCATTCACTAAGTTAGCAGTGGTT
>JBDJHY010453253.1:0-17621 GCA_039654485.1 Withania somnifera | reverse complement strand
AGGTACTTAGTGACCACTTTGATAATGTGGTCACTAAAAGGTCAAAATTAGTGCAAAAATATTTGGTCACGCATTGTTGATCAGAAATTTTCGTCGCTAAAGGGATGAAATTTCAGTCATCTAAAAGTCGTATTCAGTCACTAAAGGTGCCAGATTAGTGACCATATTTAGTAATTAGGTTTAGTCGTCACCAAAAAGGACTCGACCAACGCTTTTAATGACTAAATTTAATGACCAAATTGGTAGTCACCAAAATTAGTTTAAGTTATCTAATTTTAGTGAGTGAGTTTAATGACCAAAAGGCTAGTCACCAGCCTATGTACTATTAACTAATTTGTGACCATGATTAGTGACTAAAAAATCAGTCAACAAAAAATTTTAGTTACTATAATTAGTGACCTAAATTGTAGTCAATAAAACTTATGCAAGCTGTTGGTGACCAACTTTTGTGACAAAAAATATGGTCAATAAGATCTATTATGACCACGATTAGTGATAAAAAATATGGTCAATAAAACCAATAAAAAGTTAATTTTAACTATTTTCTGTGACTAAAATTATGGTCATTATTATCCCAAAATACTAAACGCAATGATAAATATTTCAACAGATTAAAAAATACTAAAATCCATACTAAATGTATCAAAAAAATACATAATTTCTCATCCAATAAAAATTTGCATGCTACTTAACAATCACCATAGTGTCAATAAAACAACAAAACAATCACCATAGTTTCGTACAATGTTTTAGCATATTAAACATAGATAAACGAAGATACTAAAATTTAAACCATAAAAAAAGCAATCCTCCCCACTTCCTTCACATTTGTGCAAGTTCGTCCATATGTTCCATTATGCACTCACTGAAATAAAAGCAACAATTCATTAAATATTTACACTACAACATATTGAGAAGTTCAACATCATGTTTACAACTCACAAACAATTAAAAGATAACCAATATCATAATTACAACGCATATATTTTACTACAAAGTTAAACAACACTAACAGAATAAGAGATCCAATGGTCTACCAAATAATTTCAATAACTTAAGAATACCAATCAAAAGTATAAATACCATATTAAGTTTTACAATTTTGAAAACCTATGAACAAAACACACCAACCAATCCATCCAAAAACTACAAAAGTTGCAATAGTTCCAATATTCAAGTTTCTAATAAACCAACTATCACATTTACTAAATTTGAATTTTACATACCTTTTACTCGGATATATACTCACTTCTTTCTTTCAAGCACCTCACGTGAATGTCAATCTCACAATTCCCTAAAAAATCACCTAACGGGATTATAAAATAACTATTAGCAATCCATAAATCACTCATAAAACAATTCTCTTTCTTTTTTAACATCCAACAAAAAAAACACGACTATTTCTTTTTTACCATCGAGAAAAACAAATCCCTTTCTTTTTTAACATCCAAAAATACAACTCTCTTTATTATTAAACTCTCAATAGTATCACGTATATCAAATTCCAGAAAAACACGGGATAGCATGTTAAAATTTCAATAATACAAAGAAAAGTCAGCACGACTCAAAAAAATTAGGAAAATCCAATTTTACTGACTTCCTCCCTAAAAGAGAAAATTGTTTATCCAACAAAAAAAAAAAACAACAACGTTTGATACAAGAAAAAACAACACTCTTTTTTTTTTTAAAAAAGTGACACTATTCATCAAACTAAAGTATCCTAACAGCTAATATTGCTTTCTTAAAAAATAAACAATCGAGTGCATTGCATTTATTCACAGGTGCCTCATGTCATCCACCACTTGTAGTGCTACTGAATAAGATGAGACATTTTTTTTCTATCTTAGTTTTTGATCCTTTGTACAAGTTAATTCCTGTATTGTTTCAGATTTATCGTACTAGTGGATAATCATGAGTTATCCATTGCAACAAAAATATATATATGGAGATTTGAAATAGTTCTATGATTTTCAGCATACTCAAGTGTCGTAGAATTTTATATTTACTAAATGAAAAGATAATCTAATCTAGTAGCATAAATATATAAAGATATATATTTTATTAACTAAAGACTCCTTTGAAAATAAAATGTAGTTTAACTAAAAAATGTAGATGGCATTCAATGAGAGATATACCATATGATCTTAACATATTGCAACATCACTGGACTGCCAGTGATCATCCTCATTGGTGTCATCATTCTTTGCTTTTTCTTGAGTGTAATCAACATCATTATCATCAATAACATGTTTCTCTTGGTTGTGCATTTTTTTATTGATTATACTTAGGGTTATTACCAGTTTTAAGTGTAGAAGTTGCTGTAAAACTCCTTAGATTAGCAGGAGAATCACCAACATTCGCACCATTGATGGACATGTTTAGGCTGCTACTGTTGTTCTTAGAGCAATGGGAATCAACATTGTTACCTCCTTCAAAATTATCCTTGTGTCCATTATGAGGAAATTGAATTTTATCTCCAGCATAACCATCAATAGTAAGGCTGAAGCCATTGCTTCCCAGTAATGTTCTTAATATTGCTAGAATTTGCAATGTTAAGTTCGTCTACCCTTTTCTTTTCTTGATTATTGTTGGGTTGAACATAATCACCCACTTCGACAACATTAAGATCAATATTACCTCCATTTAAGCCATGAATACCCCCAAAATCAGTGTTCTTAGAAAGGGTAATTTTAACAGTTGGTGGGCATCGGTGATTTGATCTTCATTACTCAGATTTCCAACATCTTTAGTACTCCAATTTTGATTTAAAATATAACCAATACATGGTGAGCAAACCCCACTATCAGAATTATTTTCTTGTTGGGAAAATTTTTGCATATTAATCCCAAAATAGCAATGCTTATTTTCAAACTTTTTTGGTCATTTTGATGCTTCCCTGCATTAAAATCCTTCAAAAATTCATGGGGTCCCTCAAAATCAGTTGGGGAACAAACCCCAATGTGTTGCTTATCATTTTCTTGAGTCAAAATTATTCTAGTAGTGTTCAAAAAAGTTCTTTGTATTTACGATTCTCCTTACTAGATCCAATATTTTGGTGGATGGATTGGGATAAAAATTAGGAAAAACAAAGATAAGAGCGTGCAGGTGTAAGAATCATATGCCTATCATACAACAAAGATGAAATAGTAATTTGAGCATGAAATTAAACAAGGAATCAAACCTGGAATGGACTCCAAAAATTCGTTATGAACTTCAATATTTTTTGACAAGTTTGGCTAAGGACTGCGGTGGTGTTAGGGCATCTTTTTGGAACTTTATCGGATAGTGGAGGCATGATGGCTAAACAGTGAAGGAGTGGTAGCGATGCATGTTCACCGTTGGGGGTTGAGGATGATATCAGATAGTGATGTTTTTGGTTTCATTGACATAGTGGTGGTAATATGATGATGGAGATAAAGAGAGGAAATAAGGAGAAGAGGGTGGCATAATAATGGTTACCCGCCAGCAGTGGCAGTGGAGAAGTTGAGGGGATGAGAGAACGAAAAGAGAGAAGAGGTATCTAGGGAAAGAGCAAAGGAAGAAGGGAGGTAGAGATCATGGTGACGGTTGGCTATGATGGCATGTGATTAGGTGAAAAGTGGTGGAGAGAAGAGGAGAGAAAGAGAGAAGTCTAAAGTTTAGAGAGGGAGATGGCGTGACTGGTGAATTGTAAAATGAAGTTGAGTTGAGTGTTTGAGGGTTGTCATTAAAATAAAATAAAAGTATAATTTAATCCTATCAATTGGATAAAAAATAATGAAGGTATAGGATTAAAATTACTAAATGAGTTGGGTCAGTAAATTAAAATAGGTCAATTGGGTTGAATTTATTGAATTGAGTTGAGAAATTGGAGATGTTGAATTAGGTCCAAATTAGACTCAATTAAGGCTATAATTGATATGAAAATTGAATAAAATGGATAAAATTTAAGTAACTTGAGGAATGAATTGAGTTTGTTTAATAAAAAAACCAACATATGTAATAGGATATTAACAAGAAAAGGTGAAGTAAAATATTATTCACAAAATATCTATAGTAAAATTATGTTTGACTAAGGAGAACTTTAATAATAAATTATTTTATAAAAATAAATAAATAGTAACGGAATAACTATACGACATAAAAAATATTATATATAAATTAGTTTTAAATAAAAGGTTACAAAATATTTCCTTAATTCCTCTATATAATGAAATAATCTCAAAAAACGTCATTCCGTTACAATCAAAACAATGTCATTTTGAGATTTTTGAGATGTTTTATTTTTTTACACAATTCAATACGACGTCATTTTATGAAAACATTTTTCATATTTATCAAAACTTTCTATTTATCTACCAAATTTAAAGTAGTGACTAGATAAATTTGGTCACTAAATTGATGAATAGTTGTATTTAGTGACCAAGTAAATTCAATCACTAAAATCCCTGACCAAATTAGCCAATTTGGCAGGATATTTTCCTCCAAATCATTTAGTGACCAAATATACGAGTCACTAACATATCATAAATCAGTGAATAAATAAATCTGGTCACTAAATGGACGAATAGTTGTATTTAGTGACCAATCTAAATTGGGTTACTAAAATAACTGACCAAATTGCTGAATTTGGCATAAATTTTCTCTCAAAGTCATTTAGTGACCAAATATACGAGTCACCAACATATCATAAATCAGTGACTAAATATATATGGTCACTAAATGAATGAATAGTTGTATTTAGTAACTAAGGTAAATTCGGTCACTAAACTAATTGACCAAATTGGTCAATTTAGCAGGATTTCCCCCCCTTCAATCGTTAAGTGACCAATTTAGTCACTATAATAATTTTTAGTCACTAAATTAAAATATTTAGTGACTACTTTATTTTTGGTCACTAAATTTAGCATGTTGACCAAAACTAGTGACCTCATTTTTTGTCACCAAAGACAATATTTATGTGGTCACTAATATTTTGGTCACTAAAGGCCATTTTTCTTGTACTGTTTGTATCTTACTTGTGATGGCATACTCAGCATGCCTTTATATTACCTCTTGGAAATCATTCATATCTTTACTTGCTATTGCCATAGAGGTATGGTCTTATTGCCTTTGTTTGATTTGCATGCTCCAATGGGATGGTACTTTTACCATTTTGACCACGAAATCCATTGTGAGCAAGATGTTTATATTTTGTGCGGAACTCCTCTCATTGGAGTTTGGGATAGGGACTCCACTTGCCACACTTATGTGGGTAGGCAAGGTGTTGAGGTCTGAGTGTGCCGATAAGTCATTACTCCATTGATATTATTTGCTACTTGTGAGGACATACTCATTGTTAATTGGTATTACCTCTTTCCATGCATTGTTTTTCATGCCTATAATTGTTATGGCCATAGGGGTATACTAATATTGGATTTAAATGCACCAATAAGATGGTAGTATTGCCCCGTTTAACCCGGGCATCCCTTGTGTGCATTATTTGATTTTAACTAGAGGGTTGTACTCACAAGGTGTTACTACATTCCATTTGCTTGAACCTTGTAATGGTAAACTTCTTAGTCATTGGTGTTACTTCTTTGCATTTAATTTTGTTCATACATATGTTTGTTCTTTCCATAGAAGTATCAAGTTTTTGATAGTATGCCCGCAAGTTATTTCCCCATTAATTATATTGATTACTTGTGATGTCATACTTTCTGGTTACTTGAATTACCTCTTGACTCTTACTTATGGCCCTAGTTAGCACTTATACCATAGAGGTACATTTGTGATAGTTCATGATGTGCAAGCTCCAATAGAATGGTTCTTTTACCAATTTGACCCTGATATCTATTGTGAGAAATATGTTTTTTCTTGGAGGGAAGCATCCCTCTTTGGGGTATGCGTTGTCCAGTTATCTCATGGTAGGCTTAGGGGTTTGTATCTCTTGATCCTAGAGATATGTTGGCTAATATTTGATTTCTTCTATTGCACTCCTCACTTTGGTACTTCTCCTTGGTGGGTTAAGAGTACTTGCATGAAGATGCTTGGGTTTGGTTTTATTTGTGCTACCACATACTATGAGGAAAGTTTGGTTGTATATTGTCCTTTACCTTGTTGGTTTTCTTTTGGATTTGAGGATGAATCCTGTTCCGAAGGATGATAACACCCGAAAAATCACCAATCATGCTAAACCTATACTTCATCATCTAGTCATGATTACCCAAGATATGGATTCTATAGAAGCGCCAAATGGAGACTTAAAGTGCACAATCGAGAGCTAAAGGAGGCAAACCCAAATGTGGAGAATAGCCTGGGAAGCTTTGGGATACAATTGGAGCTGACTATGAAGATGCCCAAAAGTATGGGGGCCTAGTTGACATTATAGGTCACTTTTGGGCCGACGTATAATAATGGAAACTTAGAATATAAATAGCTTGTATTTGAAATCGATGAGGGACTTTTGATGATTGGTAATAGTTCCATTGTAAGGCCTTTGGCTTTGATTATTGGAAATAGTTTCGTTGTAAAGCCTTTGGCTTAATAGCTTCCTAGCTTGTAGTTAGTGTTAGCCAACACATGTAGATATCATATTCAATAGGCATCGTATTGTATCATTTGCCTATTGTTTTAGAGTGTTTAGGAGTAGTGTATCTTCTAATTGCTTTCAGACTTGGTTACATTATTTAATTATGTGGGTGTATCAATAGTTTTGATTTGTTGGTTGATAATTCTGAATTCTTTTATTTCTCACGAATTTGAAAAACTTATATATCTTTTATTTCTATTTTTTGGTTTAATAATATGGATAGAGATCGCTTGAATCGTGGGCTGTATCATGCTGTCCTAGGCTTTTCCACATTCATGGAGGCCTACAATATTTACAGATAAGTGGATTTTTTTGCTTCACGTTAGCAGGGGTTATGGCCACTTTCATGATAGCTTACCTGGGTTACCTTTTGGGATTGCGACATGTAGTTCGCAATCCGAAGGTCTGTTGAATCGTTGAAACCTGCGACAGAGAAAAGGGACCGCAAACGCAGTAGAGGTTCCCGCAAATGCACTAGAGGGGTTGGACACATGTATTGAAGTTAAAACAGATTGTGCACGTCTTTTTGTTCATATTAAAATCACCTAAAACCCTAATTTTGAGAGGACTTGATATTATGGATACTTGATTGATACCTTGAAGGTGACATTAGGTGAAAAAAGGGAATTAACCAGAAATTATATTGAACATTAAGAAGGTTAGATGATGTTTTGGCCTTTTGTATAGATTATAAACTATTCTTGGGCTGCTTTATATAACTATTGTAGGTGGTAGTATTTGGAGGACTAGTTAGGATATTAGGAGTTATAAATTATAGAACTATCACTATTTCACGATCAATAAAAAGGTTCTATGGATTGTGAACCCCTCCATTAAACCTATCCGGTGTTACCTTTTTTCGTGATGTAAATATCCCAGTTTGATGAAGTCTTCGACAAATCATGATCGTATTGGACAGTTCGTCATCTGTTCTGTGCCTGACCTACAAATTCTTGAAAATATCCCAAGTGATGGAAGTTGATTGACTGTTCCACAATTTGTCATTCCACTCGATGGAGCATAGAGTGGTGCCATTAAATTATTACAGTGTGTCCATTTTGAAAGGAAAGTTTGACGGACAAATTGATGGATCGTCAGTTGGGTTGACGGATCTGTGGAATTTTCCTAGTTTGGGTTTTAATTCATTTTCCAAAAGGTGTTTTAGTAGATTCCCAACCTGTTAATTGGAATATACCATGTCGTTTTAGGATTATTAGGGGTGGGTATCTAAACCCTAAGCCATTTTATTTCTTCACTTTACACAATTTATCTGAAAAAATGAAAATCAAGTTACATATTCTTCTCTCAAGTTTAAAGCTAGGGTTTTCAGCAAGGGTTCTCATGCTGAACCTTCCTTACCAATTTCCTCCATAAAATCTCTCCAAATCTATTAGTGGTTTATGAATAAGGGTTCCTTTCACCCTTGTGCCCAAAATCTCCAAGTTTTGTTCAAGTTATAACTTACAAATCTTAGGGTGAAATCCCAATTTCGTGTTCATTGTAGAATTGTGTATTTTGTTACACCCTTGATCATTATTAGCATTATTCCATAATTGTACATGGTAGTATAGCTTGGAGATGAAAAGTTGTATGGTTTACCTTGAAACTTTCATAGTACCCTATTATAAGACTGCAAACTGGATCGGAATAACCTTTATGCACTCTTAGGAAAATAGTTGGCCATGAAGGCGTCTTCGAACTATCCCTACGTCATTGGAGCTGAACCAGGTGGTCTGCGATCTCTGTGCATTGTCTACTAATGAATATGAGACTCCTTAAGAAATTATGCAGTAAAGTCAACCCCGTGTGATTCTAACAACTCTAAGGTCCTCAACCTCTCCTCATAGGCATATATAAACTCATAGGGGTCCTGCACCTCTGCTCCAAATAATATGGCTGGTACAATCTGAAGAAAATGGTCCAAAATCTTCCTCACCTCAATGGCTGGTATAGTGGGAGCTGGTGTCAAAATAGGTGCATGAGTGGTCTGAATTGGTGGCACAGACTATATATGTGATCCTGTTGGGCATGTAGATATCTGGGGAGGCAGATCACCCCTCTCCTCTCTCTATGTTGATGACTATTTCCTCTATCAATATCCCACCAAACATTTGTAACATCTGCCACAACATCTGTTGAATCGCAGCAGGCGGTGGCTGTTTAAATTGTTAGAAAAGAACGTGAGTCATCTGTTGCTGAATAAGTGGTCTTCTATAGCTGTACTCGGTTGATATGAATAGGGAGAGTGCTAGTTTTCTAGAAACCCTCAACAACTCCCTCTTGAACCCCTGTGTGAGCTTCTAATCTGATAGGCAAGGGGTTCTATCAAAGGATAAAGAACGAGTACGTGCCATCTGTGAAAGAATGAAGCCAAGTGAGTCTTCTGTGAAACAGATAAAATGACAACGCACGATAAAAACTAAGAGGTGAAAACTTTCCTAAGGTACCCTATAGCCTTCTGAAGATTGGATATGGACGTCTACCTACTAATCTGAAGGACATTACTAGGTACTTGATCCAATGCCAAAGAACCGATAAACCTAATTACCACTCTATCACAACCCAAAAGTCAGATCATAATGGCACCTACAACCCACTTGTAGGCCATCCTAGCCCAATATCCCAGAGTGACAAGCAATGGGCTATATCATAACTCACAACTAAATAATAAGAAATAAATGAAGGAAACAATGGTACAACAACAAAACACACACACATATACACGCATACGTATATGTGTGTGTGTTTTTGTGTGTGTATAACCCTACCTAAAAACTGGTATCATCACATATGGAGGTACAAACTAGAGTATCCAAAAGACATATATACATATACAAGCTCCTAAAAAAGCACAAAACTAAACAAAGCCTGCTATAGAAAATATAGAGGATGCTACAACAATTGAAAACACAATCATCTCAGAGACCAAAGCACACTGTAGCTCCAATAGGACAGCGTTCTACTAAGCATGATCATATCACCTCCAATGACCCATACCAGAATCTACACCAGAAAAATAGTGCAAAAGTGAAGTATGAGTACCATAAACATATTTACCAAGTAGGCATCATAGGAAGAGTGGGCTAAAGAAAAGCACAAGTAAAGTAAAGGCGAGGAAAGTAAAACAGGTCAATAAGCAAATAAACAATATGAAACTAACTATGCATCTAGAGCTAGTTACAGGTGCAGAAGCCAACTATAAATATCAAAAAATAATATATGGAATCAAATCAAGTAAGTCTATGTATTTCTGCCACATAAGAGTACCTAATAATCACATAAGGTCGAGAATCGAATCGTAAAAAGCATACCTAGACTCCAGTTGAGTATAAACAATACTAAAGTAGCAGATAATGGTAAAATAGCTAAGATGATTTGTATATAAGTAAAGAGAAGGTATTACCCAAAAAGGCACCCATAAGAACACTAGGTATAACTAGAAAGGAAAATATACATAAACTACCCGATGGCCTATCCCTCTGATAGGCACAACCAATGCAAACAAGAACCAACCATGACTTCCCCCTTAAGACCAGAGTGTACAACCAGTATGACAGAATGAATGCACAAGTGTGAGAATAGCATAACACAGGACATAACCACTCGATACGGGAGATTGCACCTCCAATCTGTTGCTTTAGGCTTATGGCCGAGACCTCACCTCAATAGTTCCAAGGTAGGCTCTCGCTTAAGACTCGGGACTCAAAATTTGGTTTAGTATTATGCCTCAAAATCAACAGTAGGATCACATATCACAACCCAAAGTAGGACCATACCTTACAATCGGTCTATGCCGAGACCGCGCCCCTCAATACCCAAGATAATATCATGTGATAGTCAAAGATCTTTCTATTTATACCTTGAAAATGGTACCATACCATCAGATGGTCATGGATTATGCATACATATAGGTAAGGATAACACTTACCAAATTAAAGCCATTAAAAATCCAAAGGTTTAGTTAATCAAGTTTGTATTCCAATTACCATACCCCAGGCTACACCCGTGCTCACAATACCACAACCCAATGCCTAAAATGCATGAACACATCACAATAACAACATAAATAAGTCTAAATCACACTACGATCATCCAAAAGAAGCCATCTAAGTACACATCTTTCTCAGAGGATGTAAACATAGCATAACGCATCCCCTAGGGCTAAAGGCTGCTCTTAGATGGGCCAAAACACCCACACACAACCCAAATCCCTCTACATCCCTTCACAGGACCCCTAAAAGTATGTAAAATAGGTAAAAGTAGAAATGAGAAAAGGTAGATAACCTCAGAACCATCCCACAGTGTTAACCACGCAGCACAAGTACCCCTACAATAATCTAGTCTAAAGAAAAGTAAGCCTAACCTACCTGGATGCTGATGCAAATCCTTAAAAAGTATGTAAAAACTAAAAATGCCTTAAAACACCCGAAGTAGCTCAATACTAGAAAAATAAAGGTCCATGCGAAAAATGAAAAGATTTGATACCCTATTACATAAAGTAGCTCCAGTAAGAATCAGGTGAGAGAGATGAAATAGAGAGAAATACCCATAGGAAACATGAGAATAATGATCAATGACACTTTCCAAGGAATTCCCAACACTCTCATTACCTTAACAATGCAATTACACAATCTCAAGCTCTCAACAAGGGTGGAAATTATGATGCTAAATAAGAGAAATAAAGAAGGAGATATATATTTAAACTAGATATATATTTAAACTAGTTTCAATGACCCAACTAGCCTACAATCAACATACCAGAGCTAATAAAAATGTTAATATTCTAATCTAGGACTACGATCCTCAAAACCCATCACAGGCTCTAAAATGAAATCCAACTGAACTGAATTCCCATAAAATAGCTTAAACTCAAAATAAAAGCTTCGGTACATGGACTAAAGGTCCAACTAAACCAAACTGGATGTTCTAGAGCTAGTAGAACTATAAAAATCTAGTTTTGGTGTATTTACAAAATATTCACTTACAAGTTCCACTATTTCAAGGTTAAACCTTTAAAACAAAGAAACTAGGATAATAAGATAGAACTGCTTGGAATCGAGCTACTAGTTCCAACAAGTCATAAATGACTTGGGGTATCTAATAAAAGGCTTAAAATACGAAAAAATTTAAAAGGAAAATAAATGACCACACAGGGCATTGCAGAAGTAAATGACCACACAGGTCATTATAGTTTAACTAGCAAAAATATAGAGTCTGAATATACTCAATCCAAGTGGTCAATGAATGCTTACGAAAAAAAAGATAGAATAGTCTAGATCGGCTTAAGGACACGTGATAAAAAAGAGAGATACCTATTAAGCTCAAATCCCCCTAAGTTATCTCCCCCAACATGAATATGGTCAAGAGTATCACTGACATATATAAAAGGTACAAACAAAGTGCAATATCAAATAATAAGAACACTAGCTCTAAAAATAATAAGGGAATGGGTAGAAATAGCACAAATAGAATAACCAAGCTGGAAACCCATTCTAGAACTAGAAATTTACAGTAGATATAATTTATAGGCTCACTCTAAAAGAATGTAAATCTTAGCATACCTAAAATTCGATAAATTAAATTCTGAAGCCGCTACGATGAAGTATTTAAGGAAAAGGTCACAGAGAACTCCTTAGTTTCTCCATCTTCTTCTTTCTTTTCTTCTTTTTCCTTTCTACTTCTTCCTTTTCTTTCTTTTCCATCCTTCCTCTCTTTTTTTTTTCTTTCTCTCTTTACTACTAATTCCATCGCCAAACACACACACATATATATGCGTGTGTATGTGTGTGTGTAGGATAAAAGAGTATTTGGCTATTGCATAGACTCATTATAAACTAATTACAACCATTTAAATATACCAGAATTAATAGAATAATATTTCTAATAAAACCTATCCCTTGAACTAATAAATTTTTCAATATAATTAGGCTCGCTATTTCTGTTAAAAAATATTGATAACTTTATAATGTCTTATAAATAAATAAATAAATGTGGGGCTATATTATTCTAAAGAATATATCACAATTATCGACATCGCCATAGGAAGACTTAAAAATATACTTTTTATTTCTATTAAGAAAAAAACATAATTATTTTGTAAAATAAACACGATCTAACAAGTACCCAGTCAAACTAAATAACAACTAATTAAAAGCCCTGGAGTTCAAACTAAGATTCCCTCCAGACTAAAGTCCATGTTCCAAGCTAATGGGACCGTCAGAATTCAATTCCAAGAGCATTTGCTATGAATCATTGTTGACTTCTATTAATCTAAAGTTATACCCAAAAAAAAAGAACCCGATATAAACATAAGGAACTGAAAGGGAATAAAACTATCGATCCCAACAAGTTATAAGTGACTTGGAGAAGCTATTGAAAAGATCTAAATATAGAAATCACATAGAGAGATAGTAATGGCTAGGGAGGGTCATTTCATTTTTACAAATAATTTGAGATGAAGTACTATTTCTTACAATGTCTGCATTACTTACCTTTTATTGAGTGGCTGATTTGAACTATAATTCAACCATGTATTGCATAGCCTAATCATGCTTGATATATACTCATGTTTTTCATGTTGATATTGCCTATCATTGTCCCCCTCCTGCATTCTCAGTATATTCAATGTACTGACTGCATACTCTTTTGTTGCATAATTTCACATGTGGGTCAGGCCATCCACCCTTATTCTCAAGGTTTAGCTATTTTTTCCCATGGACCGAGAATACTTTATATTATTTTTTATTTCTACTAGAGCAAACCAGTTGTTGCTATGTCCATTTAGTTATTTCCAAGGCTAGTTGTGGACTTGTCCTAGAAGCCTAGTATTTTAGTACTTAGAGGCTTTTAGATAGTTGAAATAGTGGTATTTTATTAAAAGTTCTCATTGTTATTCAGTGTTTATTTCTTGATATGTGAGATGGTCCACCAACTTAGACTTTATTATTTTTTATGTTTTTGCTAATTAATGAGTGATTGGAAATATTCATGATCAAGGCATTTGTTTGAGGTTGTTGGGGAGACTCAATGGCTAAGGAGACTTGTAGTGCCTAGGGGGTAACTCTGGGAAGTTACAAAATTAGGTGTCCTAGGATGTCTGAAAGCTAACGTAAAATAGAGTCTCTTTTATAGGTGTGATTTGTGACAGATTGATAACTGAGAGGGTACTAAACATTTAGGAAATTCCCCATTGTCTCATGTCATATTTCATGCTTTGGGTTTTAACTCCAAGACACTTTTTTGACTCGTGCTTTACGCATTTGAGATCATGCCTCCATGAAAGAAACCAGCTCATCAGGCTAGGAATAAATGAAAATAGAATCAGTCTCCTCCAATTTTTGAGACACAGAATATCACCAATGCTGAGTTTCACCATATGATGCACTTGATTTCCCAGACTGTGGTTACCCAGAATAAACAACAAGTAGCATCTCAAGCTATCCCACCAGTTGTTCATAATGCTGGTGCGACCAGAGTTAGAGATTTTCTCCATATCCAACCCCCATTCTTATATGGTTATGAGGTTAGAGAGGACTCATAGGGGTTAATTGAGGAACTTAAGAGGGTTTATGATATTATGAGGGTGTCGGAGGTTAATAGGGTGGATTTAGGCATATATCAATTCAAAGATATGGGTCGAGATTTGGATGATCAATGGCAGAAGAATAGGCTAGCTGGTGTATCTCCTCCTACTTAGGTTGAATTCGAAAGAGCTTTCTTGGATACGTTCTTTCCTAGGAAAAAAAAGGAGCATGAAGATGAGAGAATTTATGAGTCTGGAGTAGGGATCTATGATAGTTAGAAAGTATGGGATGAAGTTCAACCAACTATATAAGAGTGTCATAAATATGGTTACTGACATGTAGAATCATATGTACACTTGTTTCTCACCTTTCCCCACACTTGTTAAAGGAAGGGAAGACAACTACTTTGATTGCTGGGATGTACATGGGTTAGTTGTTTGTTCACTTGAAGAAAATAGAAGGGGATAACACTAAGATGAGAGAGAACTTCTATATCAAGAAGGAGAGGACAGGTTTAGAGTTTAGCCATCTTAAGGATAGTGGTAACCACAGATAGAAGAATCAAATTTTAAGGGCTCTAACCCATTCATTAGTAAATGCTCCTACTTAAGGTACTATACCACCTCAGAATTAGCAGAGTAATTCAGTGAGTTCATTTTTGTAAGGTGGTGTGATTGGATGATGATATTACCCCACCTATGCTAAGTGCATTAAGAATTATCCGAGAAATGCAGGCTTGGTATAGGAGTTTGTTATGGATGTGTCCAACTAGGTCACATACTCTAGGTGTGCCCCTCTAAAGGTTGTTCAGGTGTGGTAAGCCCATTAATCTTCTTAGAAACTTCCTCACAGCTAGAAAGGGTAGGAATGAACCTTAGATCACTTCTTCTATATTAGTATTAGCAATCCTCCCAACACAACAGGGCGCTTCTTCTAGCACTGGTGGCGATTAGAGCCAAAATAGGTTGTATACATTGGGCTCCAGAATGGAGTAGGAAAATTCAGTCGATATTTTCACTAGTATGCTAAAGGTTTACGATCTTGATGTGTATACTTTTCTAGACTCCCGATATACATTTTATTTTTATCCCTATTCATTACTCATCAACTTGTTGTCTCAAAAATTTATCTGAACATTTTTTGTCTCTACCCCAGTAGGTGATTCCATCATTGCAAAAAGACTTTACCATAAATTCCCAATATTAGTCTTTGATAGAATCTTTCCTTCTGATCTTGTCAAGTTAGACATGGTAAATTTGAATATCATTCTTTGCATGGATTGGTTCTATTCATGCTATGCCATAGTAGACTATAGGACTAGAATTGTCCATTTTAAGTATCCTGATACACCTTTCTTGGCATAGGAGGGTAATGTTATTATTCCTAAGGGTAGGTTTATTTCACACCTCAAGGATAGGAAAATGGTCTCTAAGGGATGTATCTATCACCTGGTCTAAGTCAAAGATTTTGAGTACAAAAGTCCTAATATTCAGTCAGTTTTAGGTGTCAGAGAGTATGTGGATATCTTTCCTGAGGATTTACCTGGATTCCATCTAGATAGGGAAATAGACTTCAGAATATACCTTGTTCCAAGAACTTAACCTATCTTTATTCCTCCATACAAAATGGAACTAATCGAACTTAAAGAGCTCAAGGAAAAATTAGATGATCTTTTGTACAAGGGGTTCATTTTCCCTAAAGCGCTCCTAGGCTTCCCCTATCTTATTCATGCATAGGAAACACAGTTCAATATGAATGTGTATAGATTATTGTTAGTTGAAAAAAGTCACAATCAAGAGCTGATATCCTCTACAAAGGACTAATTACTTGTTCTATCAGTTAGAAGGTGCCAGTCATTTATATAAATTAAACTTCATTCGTATATAATCAACTTAAGGTCGTAGAGTTATATATTCTGAAAACTACATTCATAACCCTTTATGGCCACTTTGAATTCATAATCATGTCTATTAGTTTGAAAGATGCTCCCACGGCTTTCATGGACCTTATGAACAAGGTGTTCAAGAAATACCTAGACCCGTTCATGATAGTCTTCATAGATGGTATTCTGATTTACTCCAGCAGTAAGGAAGAGCATGAAAATAATCTTAGAATTGTCCTTCAAACCCTTCGATACTATCAGCTCAATGCCAAATTCACCAAGTGTAAATTTTGGTTGAAGTCAGTTGAATTCCTAGGTCATACCATCTCTAGTAAGGATATTTGTGTAGACTCCCAGAAAATTGAATTTGTTAAAAAATGGACCAAGCCTACACTATGTCAGATATCCACAATTTCTTAGGTTTCGCACGGTATTATCGTAGCTTTTCCTAAAGTTTCTCCTCTATAGCCTCCCCTATTACTAACATGACTCAAAATAAAGTTATGCTTAAATGGTCAGACCAGTGTGAGAAAAGTTTCCAAGGGTTGTAAACCAAGTTGATCAAATCCGAATCTTGACCTTGCTAGAGGGTTAAGAAGGGTTTATGGTATATTGTGATGCCTCTCACTTTGGTTTGGGATGTGTTTTGATTCATCATTTTAAGGTAGTAGTGTATGGTTCCTAAGAGCTTAAAGTACACAAGCAAAACTATCCTACTCATGAGCTGGAGTTGATATCCGCTCTTTTTCCTTGAAAATCTAGAGACATTATCTATATGGGGTGTATGCTGATGTCCTTACTGATCATAAGAGTCTGAAATATGTATTTGAGTAGAAGAATTTTATTCTCCATCAAAGAACGTGTTTAAAGTTGTTAATCAACTATGATATGATAGTCATGTATCTTTTGGGAAAGGCCAATGCGGTGTGATACCCTTAGTATGTTATCTATTGGGGGTGTGGCATATATTGATAAGGCAAAAAGGGAGTTAGCTAGCGAGGTGCATATTCTTGCACACCTTAGGTTAGGTTGGTTGATGTTGACTATGGTGGGATGTTGGTTCTAAATGCATTAGAATTTTTTGTAGTAGTAGAGGTGAAAGAAAAGGCAGATAGGGATCCATTCTTTCTTAAGTTGAAAAGTAGGGTTGAGGTTGGTAAGCATAAATGGAAAGTTTTCTCAAAGGGGGAAGATGGTGTGTTAAAGTTTGAAGGTGGACATTGTGTATCAAATTTTAGTGGCTCGAGAGAAAGGATTTTTTCCAAAGCTCACATCTCTTGATATTCTATTCATCTGGGTTCTACTAATATGTACAAAGATTTGAAGGTAGTGTATTGGTAGTAAGGGATAAAAGGGGACATAGCCGAGTTTGTAGCTAAGTGTCTGGATTTCTAGCAAGTGAAAAATGAACATTGAAAGCATCAAGTGAAATGTATAGAGGTTTGAAATTCCATCATGGAAGTGGGAATTGATAAGTATGGATTTTGTTATTGGTTTGCCAAGGACTAAGAGGCAATATGATTCTATTTGGGTGATTGTGGTCAGGCTGATCAAATCATTCCTTTTCCTACATATACACACTAGATTCTAAGTAGAGGATTATGATTATTTTTATCTTTGGGCGATTTTTCACCTATATAGTGTGCCTTTGTCTATTATTTCAGAT
>JBDJHY010453144.1:0-17623 GCA_039654485.1 Withania somnifera | reverse complement strand
AATCCTCGACCGAGTTGCCAGGGATCCGAACTATCGGTCCCAGCAAGTCATAAATGACTTGGGGAAACTACCGAAACTCCCTAGGATGCAAGACATTGCGTATTTATCATAAATCACCTTAAGGGCCATTATAGGTTGGAAACATAGTTCGGGGATGGAAACTTTGCGCCCAATCCTCTAGGTGCTAATACTACTCCAAAAACATGACACCTACTCTTGAAATTTAACTGTGAAAACATGTTAAATTAACAACCAACCACGTAAACTTCTTCAGCCTCTTTTGTCAAAATATGTCACATCTTTTAAGCTTTTAGCTAAGTTCTATTTGGGCCTAGAATTTAGGTAAAAGAAAAACATTCTTCTCAACGTAGTGATTCTAACTTATGATTTTTCAAAGTTCATCAAAATATAGCTTTCAAGATTAAAACAGGCTTGACTTTTGAGTTTTAGGTAAATCATAACAACCTTTACACGTAACACTACAAATGATTTCACCAAAAAGGGCACAACAATTTATGAGTGAAAAACATAATTTGTATGTTCAACTTTGATTTTTGAATAAAATAATAAATTTACTCTTCCTTGAATAGAAAATATTATAAAAATGAATATGACTCAAAAAACCATATAATTCATGATATAAAGTGCATAACCAGGTATAAATTATGTAGAGAAAGATTGGAAACATTCGTATAAAATATTTTGGAACATACTTAACAAATTGAATAACCCATAACAATTATACTACGAACATCTCAACCTTTAAATTTCGAGTTTTGGGAATATGGGTGAAAGAAGACCCATGATCATTTTCCCATTTATCTTTTGGAAGATTTAGCATACAGTATTTTGGTGAAAAGATGTGATCTTTGAATCATGAGGAACCCTAGGCTTTTCAGAGAAAGAAACCTCGCTTCTTCCCTTTTTTTATTCCTTGTCTAATCAAGAGGTGACTTAGGGATCTAATTGAATAAGAATAAAAATTTGAAGGTAGAAAAGGAACAACATAAATCCCTATATAATTTAACCTCTTAATAGACCCCAATATGACATAAGTTAAATAGGGATCAGTTGGGGAAAATTGGAATAAACCCTGATAAAATGGGGAGAATTTGTGAATGGAAAACGGGATGGCACATTACCCACCATGTCACGGTGGCCAGTACAACATACACTCTAGCGTGACATAGTTTCTAGAATGGCCACACTTTGTTACTTGCTTTCTGCATATCTTTTTCAAGTGTCACGTTTGATATCGCATTAGACTTTCTAGAGTGACATGTTAGGTATTCTAGGTGTCTAAAAAGAATTGTACATATATGGGGTTGACCTATAACCATTACAAAGTATCATATAAAGTGAAAAACATCATTTCACTCCTTATAAATATCAATACACGTTAGAATAGCAAGCAAACATCAAGGTACTACAAGACCTTAGGAAAAGGGTCATAACTTTCTACTCCAGACTCAGATTGGTGCGCGATTTATTGCATTGTAAAGTAGTCTCTGGGAACTTCAATTTACATGCAACACAAAATATATATGCCTTTGGTAGGATATAACCACTTAGGATCACATTAAGTATCAAGTTGTGAATCTAACCACATGTAAGAGACGATTAAAATTCTAGATAAATTTTTAGGGAGTTACATTATCTCCCCCCCCCCTGAAATAATTCACCCTCAGATGAAGGATTTAAGCTTATACTAGGGTGATTCAGTACAAGAAGTGACTTATTGTCCACAAATACAACATGCATTACACATGAACAAGCTACTTACTAAACTAAACAAGCATAAACCATACA
Organism: Withania somnifera; assembly: GCA_039654485.1. Classification (NCBI taxonomy): domain Eukaryota; kingdom Viridiplantae; phylum Streptophyta; class Magnoliopsida; order Solanales; family Solanaceae; genus Withania; species Withania somnifera. The sequence goes on along the minus strand of JBDJHY010453144.1, from coordinate 15,814 downwards.
AGTAAGGCATGAATACACTCGATGGGATTCAAGTAATGATACATGCTATATACAACTAACAATGGAACGAAGATGGATGGAGAGGCAACTATTTTAAAGTAAAGGGGAATCAGAAGGAAACAAGTGATGTTATTTATTTATAATAACTACCTCTTCTTCCCATGTGGCTCCTCAACTAACTAGTTCTGTGTCAAAACATTCACTAATGTTATCTCTCCTTTTTCAATTTTATAAATGTAACAATGTGAAACCTATGCTAAGGATGTGTGGGTTAACTAAATATGTCTATAAAATTTCATCAAAGTTTGGCAATATCGGGTTTCCATGGATGCGTTTATTGTTTGTAGAGTGCTTCCAAGATTCATGGAAGGATCCTGTAAATTGATCCAGAGACTTAGGATCTTCTCATAAGTTTTTTCCCAATTCTAATTTTCAAGATGACGAACTGTAAAATCCCTTTATGGACTGTTATATGACTCATCAATTCCTTTCCCCAATTATTTCTAATTAGCGAGTGTAGCATGGTTCCATGGGTCACTTCATGGGCCATGGGGCCTGTTTACAACCCGTAAGGTGAACCATGAAAACCTGTTACTTCTATTTTAGATTTGGTTTTCACAGGGATTTTTTTTAATTTTTCCTATTCATTAAACCCACGATCCTATGTCATTTTAGCAATAATTTAGAGTAAATATAAATATCCAAACCCCTATTATTTCATCCTTAATTCACAATATCATATCAGAAGCAATTTCTCCCAAGTTTCACTCAAGAAAAAGACTAGGGTTTTTTCACAAATGCATCTTTAAGCAGCCTTTTCTCCTCATATTTCTCTGTGGGTTATCTCCAATTTAGGTATGTGAGATTTCAACAATCTTTCCTTTAAATCCTTGTTCCCAACTATCAAGTTTATCAATTCATGGTCATGACTTAGAGATTTTATGACGAATACCATAATTTGTACACCTTAAATTAAAATAATGAGTTTTATATACACTTGTTCATCATAATGATTGCGTATATATGATTATGTTGGAATTTCATGAATTATTATGGATTATTAGGCTTGGTAAGTTTATGAGTCCAAGTCCCTTGTATGGAATCTATATGCTTTATTAGTCATGATTCGGGAAAGCTACTATTATTTAAGTTATTGTTCATGGTATGATCAGTAGTAAGGAAAATATCACGGTCATGGACAGTCTTATATTTATAAATTAAGGGTTTGGATTTTAGAATCTAATTAAGTATCATGATTCAATTAACTAAAATGGATAAAACCTGGTAATATGATAGTAATATCACAGAGCCAGAGAGATTATGAGTTTATAGACCCTTATGTGGTAAATACAGATAGATAGAGTCCACTTATGTTCATTTCATGGTCAGTTTTGGGATTATTATTAGCACCAAGAGGATTCCAAAGAATTTGTCCTTATGACATACCCTACTTAGGAAAATGCTAGTAAGATCATGTCCCTCAGTGGCATTTACGATTCATACTTAGTGGATTCACTAGGAGTTATACATAGAACTTACTTTGGTAGGTTTGGGACCCCTTCCATCTTAGGGATACATGTTAGATATCTAGGACAATGTCGGTTATAGAACCTCCAAGTTCAGTTATTTGGCCAGTCAATCAGTTTGGTCAAATTCTTGTCAGTCAGGTCAACAGAGTCAGAAAATATACAGTTAAGGGTAAAATACCTAAAAGAAGACTTTTATTTTATTATTATCCTATTGCATATATCTTTCTTATTTGGGTCAGCATGTTGTAGTTAAGGTATGTTCCACGTATTCATGCAATGCATAGCTAGATTCTTATTTTTTTATAAAGCCTGTTTCACTGACCCTCTCACATGCTCTGTATATTCTAATGTATTGATCGCGTACTTTCTTGAGTTGCATAGATTTTACTTATGTAGGTTCAACAAACTTCTAGACATTTATGGTTGGCTTGGACCCTAGTTCTTAGAAGATTTAAGGTAGAGTGGTGAGTTACCAATCAGTCTAGGAACAAGCTGGAGTTTTATATTATTTCCGTTGAATTAGAACTTAGATTTTGAGATACTTCCATTATCAAATTTTTGACCATGTAGGGTCATTATCCTGGCTTACTTTCAGTACTTAGCTTGTTAGTGTCTCTCAAACATAGATGTGTCAGACTTTGATGTTGAGTTTTTATGATTATTCAGCTATTTCTTAACTAATTGAGATGCGAGGTACACCTAGTTGATATTGTTGTATGATAATTCTTCAGCTGAGATTGAGTGATAGAGCGTAGCATGGCCAAGTGGTTCTTTTGAGGCTGGTAAGGAGACTTAGTAGCAAAGGATACGTGTCATGCCCAGGGGCAATCTCCGGGGCATGACATGTTTGGTATCAGAGGATTATGTTCATAGAGTCCTATGATATTTCTAAAAACTATCATAGGTAAAATCTCAGTTGTGGTTGTGACTGTAGCACATTTATGATTGGGAGGATACAAATATTTACGAAAAGTTTCCCTGTATTGATATAGGTTTTGTCCTATGGAGTTTGACTCCAAGATATACATTATTTTTTTTCCTCGTGCTTTGCTCACTTCATATCATTCCTCCATGATGATCAACTTCAAATAGGAACAGTTAAAATTAGGCTCCACTATCTCCAAAGCCACAACAGCCACCCATAGATATTACCCCTACAGAGTTACGCAACATGATGCACATGATGGCTCAGAAAGTGATGGAACAGGCTTTACATCCAACTCAAGATCCCACAGTTCAGCTAGTTTCTCTTGATGAAGGATTTTGGAGTGTAAGCGAGTTCTTGAGATTGACTATAAGAACCCAAAGAACTTTATAGAGGAGGTTAAGAGGATATGTGAGTTGATAGGGGTGTTTGAGGTGGACATGATAGACTTAGCTACTTGTAGGATAAAAGATTTTTCGAGGTCTTTCTATAATCATTAGAAGAAGAATATCGAGATAGGAGTGCTTCCACCTTCTTGGGATGAGTTTGAGAGGGTATTTACGGATAGGTTCTTTCCTAGAGAGTGGAGGAAATAGAGAGAGATGGACTTTATGAGTCAAGAGAAGGACTCCATGATAGTGGCTGAGTATGGGATAAAGCTTACCAAGATCTCTAGATATACTCCAGATATGGTTTCCGACAAGCGCAAGAGAATGGATATGTTCGTATCAAGCCTTTCTCCATATTTGATCCAAGAAGGGCAATTATGTTGACTAGAGATATTTTCATAGGAAGGTTGATAATTCATCTTCAGCATATCGAGCAAGATAAGTCAATATTAAGGGTGATTAATCTGAATAAGAGGTCTAAGATTAGCCAATCCGAGTTTAGTCAACCCAAGTCAGGTGGGGGTTAGAGGCAGCAGTAGCATACTTCTAGGGAACCAGACCCTTCTTCTTTTAGTGCCCCTATTTAGAGTTTCAAATAACCTTAAAATCGTAGGTTGTCTTAGACAACTTCTTGGGGTAGCATGATAGGAGGGAGCACTTACCCTTTTTTGTAGTGAGTGTGCTAAGAACCATCCTAGTCTTTGTATTTTAATGCTGAGTAGGTGTTATCAGGAAGGTCATACTCTAAGGTATTTCCCATAAAAGGAGTATTTTAGGTGTGCAAATATAGGTCACCAGGTTAGGGTTTGTCTTGTGGCCTAGAAGGTAGGTAGAGGTAATATAACAGCAGTACTAGCATCCCGCCTAACTCGGTAGAATGCCTTTACTAGTATCGATGGTGGCCAATGCCAAAACAGATTATGTGATTTGGGTTTCATAAAATATAAAAGTGTAGTTGTGGTGACAGGTATTTTGGTGTGCATTGTTTAGTGTTTATGCATAGTTAGACCCCGGAGCCAACATAACTTTTGTATCTTTTTTTTTCTATTAGAGAGTTTGTTGCTGATCTTGAGTTCTTATATAAGTCCTTTTACTATGTTAAATCCTATTAGGGACTCTATAGTATTTGGAAGGGTCTATCATAGTTATATAGTATTTATTTGGGGATTGTAATTCTAGCCAATCTGTATGAGATATACCTGGTAGACTAAGATGTTATTTTATTCATCAAACAGATCCATTCATGTTATGTGCTCATTGATTTTATAACAAGAGTTGTCCATTTCCAATTTCTTGATAAGCATGTCCTTAAGTGGGGATGGAGTAGAGTTGTTCCTAAGATTAAGTTCATTTTTTACCTTAAACCTATAACGATGACTTCCAAGGGTTTTATCTACCATCTAGTCCAGATTCAGGAATCTATGTTTGAGACTCAAAAAATTCATTCAGTTCTAGTTGTTAAGGAGTTTGCAGATGAGTTTCCCAAGGACTTACCCCGAGTTCCTACTGACAGGGAGATTGACTTTGGTATAGATCTTGTTTCAGGCACTCAACCCATTTCATCCTACCATATAGAATGTCACCAATTTAGATTAGGGAGTTGTAATATCAATTAGTAGACCTTCTAGACAAGGGGTTTCCTTAGTGTGTCTCCCTGGGGTTCCCTTGTCTTGTTTGTTCTTAAGAAATGCAATTCCCTTTGTATGTGTATTTGTTACCATTAGCTGATCAAATTCACAATCAAGAATAGGTATATATTTTAAGGATTGATGACTTTTTTGGTCATCTTAAAGGTACGAGGAACTTTTCTATGATTAATATTTATTCTGGTTATCACCAACTTAAGGTTAGGGGGTAATTTATTCAAAACATAGCTTTCATACTCGTTTTGGCCATTTTTAGTTTGTGGTTATGTCGTTTGGTTTGACTAATATTCTTGCGGCTTTCATGGACCTCATGAATAGGGTCCTCATTCCTACTTTAACCTATTTGTGATTCTCATTATTGATGACATTCTGGTTTATTCTAGAAGCAAAGACAAGCCTGAAAGACATCTTTGAGTTTTTATTCATACCCTAAGAGAGTGTCACCTTTATGCTAAGTTTTCCAAGTGTTAGTTTTGGATCCAGAAGGTTGTTTTCCTTGGTAACGTCATTTCCATCTAGGGCATTCAGGTTGACTCCCAAAAGATAGATTTAGTGAAATATTCAGCTACACCGACTTCTCCTTCAAATATTCATAACTTTCTAGGTTTAGATGGGAATTACAATAGGTTTGTCTAAATTTGTTCATCCATAACTTCCCCTTTGACCTATTTGACTAAGAAGAAGATTAAATTTGTGTGGTCAGATGCATGTTAGAAAAGTTTCCAGGATTTCAAAACTAGGTTAACTTAAGCCTCGGTGTTGACTTTTCCTTATGGTTCAGAGAGTTTTGTGGTTTATTTTGATGTTTCCAAGGTTGGTTTAGGTTGTGTTCTTCTGCATCATGGTGAAGCTTTGGCTTATTCTTCAAGGAAACTCAAGAATCATGAGAAGAATTATCCCACTCATGATCTCGAGTTTGAAGTTACAGTCTTCAGTTTGAAGATGCAAAGACAGTACTTGTATGGAGTGCATGTAGATGTTTTAAGTGATCATAAGTATTTGCAACATGTGTTTGAGTAGAATTATTTGAATCTTCATCAGAGTATGTGGCTTGAGTTGCTAAAAGATAATGATATGACAGTTATGTATCATCCAGATAAGGCCAATGTAGTTGTTGATGCTCTTAGCAGGTGTCCTTGGGTCGTCACGTCCATGTTGATAAATACAAGAAGAGGTTGGCTATAGAGGTGCATAAAATTGCATACCTTGGGGGTTAGATAGATGTATTTTGATGATGGTAGTATGCTTGTCCAGAATGCGTCTAAATCATCTCTTGTGGTTGAGTGAAGAGCAAACAACATAGTGCTCCAACCTTTGTTAAGCTGGAGAGCTTATACTTGAAGCATAGACACCAATATTTCTCACTAACGGGAGATGATTTTATCTATGAAGGTCGTCTTTATGTTCCGAAAGTTGATGGGTTAAGAGTTATAATCTTGTCGTAGGCTCATAGTTCCATGTATTCTGTTCATCTTGGAGCTACTAAGGTGAATTAGAATTTGAAGGAAGTGTATTAGTTGGAAGGTATGAAGAGGGACACCACTAAGTTTATGGCAAAGTGTTTGAATTTTCAGCAAGTTAAGGTAGAACACCATAGGCAAGCAGGTAATATATAGAAGTTTGAGATTCTAACATGGAAATAAGAGGTAAGTAATATGTATTTTGTCACTAATTTACCATTATCCCAAAAACATTATTATATATGGGTCATAGTAGATCAGATGACTAAGCCTTCTCACTTCCTACCTGTTCACACCAGCTATTCAATAGAGCAGTATGGTAGGATCTACTTGAGGGAGATTGTTTGTAGGCATAGGGTAGCTTTGACTATCATCTTAGATCAGGGTATATAGTTTACATATCACTTTTGGAGGTCCTTTCAGAGAGGTTGGGTTCACAGATTCACCTGAGTAAAGCTTTTCATCCACACACAGGTGGTCATACCAAAAGTACCATTCAAACATTGGAGGATATGTTAAGAGAGTCTTAAATCAATTTCAAGGGTAGCTGGATTGAGAATTTTCCGTTGATTGATTTTTCATACAACAATAAATATCACTCTAGAGTATAGATGCCACCATTTAAGAATCTGTATAGGAGGAGGTGTGTATCTCTGATTAGTTGGTTTGAGATTGGTGAGGAAGCTATAGTTTGTTTAGAGATTATTTAAAGGCTATGGATAAAGTTTAAATCATAAGTGAAAGGCTGAATGTAGCTTAGAGCATACAGATATCTTGTGCAGACATGAGGAGAAGAGAGTTAGAGTTTGAGGTAGTTTATTGGGTGTTTCTAAAGGTATAGCCTATGAAAGGTTTGATGACATTTAGGAAGAAGGGTTAGTTGAGTCCAAGGTATATCAGACCTTATCAGATCATGAGAAGGGTAGGCAATCTAGATTATGAGTATAGATCTTTTGTCATATTTAGCAGTAGTCCATAATTCTTTTGTATCACCTTGATCAGAAAGTACCTAAGTGATCCATCTTTAGTTGTGACAGTTGATAGTGTTAACAATGAGGATAGCTTGACCTATGAAGAGGTTCCTATTTAGATATTAGAAAGGAAGGTTCAAAAGTTGAGAAACAAAGAGATTGCATCAGTTAAAGTTCTATGGAGGACCCAGTCAGTCAGGGAGCTACATGGTAGGAAGAGGTTGACATGATGAGTATATACCCCCTACTTCTAGCTCCCCTTCAATCCAAGTTAATCAACTCTCCGACCATATTTTACCCTTGTCTGTTCATGAGCCGGTAGCATATAGATGTAGATGTAGCATTGCATAAGCCCCTATGTGATTACATGTGCATTACGTGATAGTTCATTTCACTTATGGTAAGTCTTTATAGCATGCATTTTTTGTCAGCTAAGTTATTATAATATTCTAGGGTAGTTTGAGTAAAATAAGTTATTGGATATGATATGCATGTCCGATTTAGTCAGTTATTTAGTTTCAACATTTTAGTTCCTTTTATTCTATTTGTAGCCTTTATTCAAGGGTGAATGATCACAACGGGGAGATACTTTAACACCCTGAAAATTATTCTAAGGTTGTGTGGGCCCAACTGAGTGTGTATAAAACTTTTGCAATGTCTGGTTTCCAAGGACTGGTTTGTAGACTGTATATTTATTCCACGTTTTGTCAAAGTCTTCACAATGTGATCCAGAGACTTAGGAACTTCTCAAAGAATTTTCCCATTTCCACGGTAGATGAAGATCCTTAAAAAAACCCTTTACGTACCATTATATGACCCACCAAATCATTTCCCTAATTTTTTTAGATTTCTGACTATAGCATGGTTCCACGAGTCACTTCATGGACCGTGAACCTATTTACGATCCATAAGGTGAATCATGCAAACTTGGAAGTTTTATTTTTAATTCAATTTTCATAGGAACTTTTTAGACCTTTACAATTCATTAAACCTATGATCCTACATTCTTTTAGTTTTATTTTAAGGTAAATATAAATAACTAAAATCCTATCATTCATATATAATTCACAACATCATATCAAGAGCGATTTCTCCTAAGTTTCTCTTGATAACAAGCCTAGGTGTAATGACCCTCATGGTCATTTATGATCAATACGCAACATTTTGCATCCTAGAGCTTTTAGGTAGTTGCCCCAAGTTATTTATGACTTGTTGGGACCGGTAGTTTGGATCCCTTGCGACTCAATTGAGAAATATCTCAAATATCCTGTTTTAGTGCCCAAAAATAAGTACTCAATGACCAAAGTCAACATTTCTTCAAAACGAGCTCAGAATTAAATTTTGACAGTTTCGTAAGATCCAAAATTCCAAACGATGTCATGATTGACCTTAATTTTGTGTTTCAAAGTTTTTGTTTGCAATTTATGTCCCTTTGTGGATTTAGTTAAGCTTAAGGACTAAAGTGGAGCTGGGGTGGTATATTTGTGATAGGAGCATCGGATCAGAATTCTAGCATTTCCATCAGCTAAGAGATGGTGAACTTTGGCTAAGTTGACCCTTTATATGCTTTCCAAGGTGTCCGTGCTCGATTCGAGTTGTTTTGTTGAAAGTTAGAAACTTTCTTGCTTTGGTTAAGGCTTGGTAGGGGGCCTATTTTACCCAAATGACCTCCAATGTCATTTTTTTATTCCCTTGAGTCTGGAATATGTTTTCCACTAACAAACATATATTGTTTGTCAAATTTGGACTCTATTTCATTTCTCAAACCTCGTGTGAAAGTTTTGAGAAATTATTATTTTTTGGTGTAGGAATTACCCTTCATGATCGCGAGGCCTTATAGTCATGATCGTGATGAACAACTTTAGTTAATATTCACAATCGCAAAACTTTTGGATGTGATCATGAAGAGAAAAATGCCTTCCAATCATATAACGACCATTGCACGACCCCAAACTTGATTTTTTAGCAAAAACACTATGTTTTAACCCATTTTCAGAGTATAATCTCTCCCAAACATCATTCGAATGCTAAGATAAATTCCCTCATCATTGCTCTTTGATTTGCTTCGCGTTTTAGGTAAGTTTTCTACGTTCTAATTGTTATGCTTCATGATTTCCTCCATTAATGAACCCCATTTAATGAAGGTTATGAAATCATGTCATAATTCATATTTTATGGCGTAATTATTCATTTCCTAAGAATATTTTGTTTTTAGTATTTTTAATACACCGTAATTCCTTTATTAAATTTACAAAGATTTAATCTTTGATCCCGTTAGGGTGAAATCTTTCCAGGCTGTTTTTAAGCCCTTACTGCACTCTAATTGTGCTCAATTTTGGAGCACGAGTTTCTAATGACGTTGGAAACCCTGTAGTTAAATTTATTTTTAGTTTTGTTAAGCGGGCCCGCAAGCCCATCTTAGGCCCAGTTTTTGGCCCAGGCTGAATGTTAGTATAAATTGCACTATTAGACTCATATTAACATATAGAATACATTAGCGCATGTTTTAGATTTTTCAAGGAACATTTGATATTGGTTGAAGTATGATTCTTTAGATTACAGTATTGTGTCAATAGATGATAGGTAGGCTCCATGGGGCTATCTTTAGGCTTATAGCTTTAATAATTGTACTAAATAGCATTCTTGGGTTGGTTAGCTAGGCTGTATAGTAACCTTGTACTGTTCCTTCATCCGGTCCAAGTTGATACTTATATGTTGGCACCCGATTGGTATAGGGCTCATGACCTAGAAATAGATTAAAGTTACACATGAAAGGTATAGGATATGGATATTAAATGACTATATGTTGATATAATATTATCGATATACTGTGCATTTATGACAAGAGAGGTGGGGCCTATATTTCCAATGAGAGTGCATTAGGGTTGGGTAGTATCACTACCTGAATTTGAGCGATGATGGCTAAAGGATGATTTTGATAAAAAAGTTTAATAGTGGCATAATGAAATAAATGGAAACATTTTAATAATAATATAAGTAACTATCTTTTACTTTTTTAGACTAGACATTGTATCAAGCACTCAATAACATTATTTTTACTTTTTTTAGTCAAAGTTTTACCTCATGGAATTGGTAAATACCATTTTACTAATAAATGTTGAGACTTGAGACAACTTTGTTTGGCAGTGAGTATAGCGTTGAGACTTGAATCTATCACCATATGACAGTATGTACAGCTTTTTGATACACATGGTACTACTAGTTTTGGAAACATGATGATACCTAATATATTAAGGACTACTGGTGATACACTATGATATATTGGCATAGGATGCCTTGACTACTTATATGAAGCACAAGATGCCAGCGGATACTATTGATATGAGGCACAAGATGCCAGTGGATACTATTGATACGAGGCATAAGATGCCAGTGGATACTATTTATATAAGACACAAGATGCCAAATTTTGATTCATTGTGGTCCTAAAATTTGGGAAATGAGGTTCTGGTGACGTTTATGTGTATTTTTAATTTTCTTCACTTGTTTCCTTCAGTGTGCTCATAGACCAAGTGGGGGATCTATGGGAGAGCATGTTTTTTGTGTATGCTACACTTCCTTATAGGGGACTTTTCAACGTTTAATTTCTTTATTTTAGTATTCCTATTATTGTTTATTTGCAATCATTGATTAATTGTTGCTTCATATTTGTGGGATTTTTGTCTTACACTCTTATTCGGTCATTTACTCTTTCACTTAAGGTTACCGGTATGCCGTCCGTGTTCTACTCCTATCTTTCTTTTCCTATTTGTTGCATTATTATTCATAATATTATTGCAAGGATGCCGGGTACATTCTTTTCCATTACCTGAGATCTTGTTATGTGATTAGCTAGCGATATCAGTCTATGTGTACTTGATCATTATTTGAGTAGGTAGCTCTTATTGTTATACTATTGCTTTTGTGAAAGTTTTCTTGTCATTTGTTATTTACTGCTTTTATTATTATTTTATGCCTAGTGGCCCTAGAAGCCTACTGGGTACGAGTTGCTTCAGCAACTTATGCTCATACTACACTTGTACATGTGCAGATCCTCATTCAGATCCTATTTACTTTAGAGATTCAAGGTGAGCTTGGCTTTCGACTTTTACCTGGTTTTCTTCGGCTTTGGTATTTTTATTTGATCTTTTTGTATTTAGGAGATACGATTGTATTAGACCCATTCCAGATTTATTGTTTTTGTACTTGGTGGTTCGTTTGACAATGATATTAGGTTTTTGGACAGTTTATTGATTCTTTAAAACTTCTACACTTATTTATAATCGGTCTATTGATATACTTCCGTATTTGGTATAGTAGTCCTCTTCTTCTACTTTGGACTAAGGGGTTGGTTCTCCTACTTATGGTATAGTAGGTGCCATCATTATACATGAAATCGGGTCATGACAATTTGGTATCAAAGCCTGGGTTTGTCGGTGTTAGTGTACAAAACCAATGTATAGTAGAGTCCTGCGTATCCGCACGGAGATGTTCATGTCTTATCCTCGGGAGACTATGATGGTATTTAGGAAATGACTTTTCCTTCTTGATTCAAACTCGTATGCTTCTTCCTTTGATGTTTTCTTGAAAACTTATTAGTTCACATTAATTCTTCCATTGATAGTGCATTCGAACTCTTCCGCAAGCAAGAGCAAGTATTCCATACCACTAGTAAGGACTCTTGTGAGGGGCGGAGACTGGGAGCGAGACAATATTGGAGGATATGCTAGGGTCATAAAGAGAGCTAAAGCCCATAATGTGAGTAGAGTATTGATTCTGGCCATAAAACTGTGGCCATCAGGCACTCCATTGCAACATATAATGGATTTAGGATCAATTTAAACACCGATTGGGTTTTCTGCCATGCCAGTTCTGTAGAGTTTGTTGCGTGAGATTTTGGGGATAGTTAGGGGAGGAGCACCAGAGAAAAAACCTATTGTTATAGTTAATAGTTAGAAAGGACAGAGAGATTTTAGGCAACCACACCAAGGTAAGATGTCAGTCGCTCATTATAAGGTTAGTTTTTATGAGATAGTGGGGAGGACTGCCATAGTTTTCCCTACTAATCGGGATAGAGAACAAAAATTTATGGATGGTTTGATTTTTCAGCTTAGGCTAGTGGTGGAGCACTTGATAATGGCGGGCCATTCTTTTGCTTAGGTGTTAGCCCATGCGATGTTTATAGAAGGATAGCGCAGAGAGGTTTATGGTGTGAGTGGTCCTGGTGTTTGATCTTTTGGAGAAGAGTAAGCTAGCTAAGTCATGTTATGAGTGCAATATCGAGGGTCATTATGCCAGATCTTACCCCAGTGGGTTAGTATTCTACAAGTTTTGCATCGTGTTCAGACAGGCGGTGCTAGTGATACCTTATTAGTGAATTCAGTTCAGCCAGGGTTGTGAATGACTCATACTTTACTACTACTAATTCAGGTGGTATCACCAGTAATTTAGACCATACCGCAGATTCCATTTGAGGTTCAACTAAATGTTAGGGTTTAGAGTTTCGACCAGATTATAGGTAGTATTCCTATTGTGACTTTAGCCCGGGGTGGTCCAAATTTTGTGCAAACGATGGTTTGGCAGTTTGGGCGATTGGGGTTATGCTTAGATTGTGGTTGCCCCAGCTATTCTTTTAAGGTTTTCCCTCATGGCCCTGTGTTCTATGTTTGTAGGGTAGTAGGTTACATTGGTAGAGAGTACCAGCAACGAGTGGTGATTCAGTTTTCCATTCGGGGTTCACCTAAATTAGTTTTCCCACTAGTTAGAGGTGTTCATCGTGGAAGGGTAGATTCCCCAGGCAGTGTTCATTAGGGTGAGATAGTTGGTTGGGGTCAGTATTTGGTTAATTATGGACAGGTTGTGCCAATTGTTACCTTGACTTCAGTAGAGGAAGAAGCGAAGATCGTAGGTTTTATTTTACATTACTGTTATCCGGTTTAACGCTCATTTTTTTATTTTGTTAACCCTTTGTCTTAGTAACCTTTTGGTTTAACTTTGTGATGTTTTCTACCTATCTGATTATTTTATTTTCACTATCTGTTATTGTTGGCTACCGTTTAACTTTGTGATATTTTCTACCTATCTGATTATTTTATTTTCACTATATGTTATTGTTGGCTAATTGCGCACAGATTGATAGTTGTTTCTTATCACTTTATAACTGAATTTTTTTGTATTTGATTGGTATGCTAGACCCGATTAGGTAGCTGGCTGAGAGGCTTGAGCTTTGTTATAGCATGTTGATGCTAGACCTGGTTTTGTTTCATTGATAAGGTTCATTGATAGCTAAATTATCTCATGGTTAGGAGTATTGTATTTCCTAGTAGGGGTAGGTTACACTTGTTTTCCACGCAGTCTCGATACTCTCACTAAGATCATATTTTTGGCCCTGCTCGTTAGATTTTGGGCTACATGGTAAGGTTTTTTTATTAGCCACCAAAAGTCATGTGCCAGTATTTCTTATGACACTAAACATAGATCGTATTCATTCACAACATTATAATTAATTCTTTAATCATTTGGAATTGTTATTATGTCGTAAGGGTTGATTTAATTGACGCACTTGAGAATCCACCTAAGCATGAGTTGTTTCCATTGTCGATTTTGAACCATGTATTGATTGTTTTTTTATCTGTTTCAAAGGTTGTATTAGTTTTAGCTGAGTTTTCTATGTTTGGATAATGGTGTATTTGTGTTGTTGATGTAGAGTTTTGATAATAGTGTGTCGATGTGTTCTTACAAATGGGTTTCTTCCTTAGTAGTGGATGGGGAGTGTGGCTCCTGAGTTAGACTTTTCAGTGATATAAGGTTTGTGGAAGATTTTATATTAAACTTGATTGGAACAAATTTCACAGCGTTTTAGCTTTATGGGGTTATAGACGGAAGTCCATTGTAAGTATTGAATTAGAATGTGTTGAGTATATAATTCTAATAGTGGTGTAGTTCTCAACAGTTTGATGTGTATAGCCGATTCTAGTAATTATTGGAAACTGGGATTTCCTTAAGAATTAAGGGATTATTATATTGTGGTACTGGTGTTCATTTATGGAAATAATTGGATAGGGAGTTGTTCTTCTTAGTATATCAACAATTGCTTATCTTTAGTATGATTCCCTTATAGGAAGTTTGTTCTGCACCATAGTCTTGGTATTAGTGCATCAATTTTTGAATGATCATGCTAGGATTGGTGTTGTAGTGATGCTTAAGTGATAGTCAGTTGTGTTAGATTCTCTAAGGTAAATGGAATTAGGTGCAGATATAAGTGCACCAGAGATTGTTATGTTTCGATGTGGTATCTTTGATACTTTTGTTAGTACATACTGTGCTTTCTTGATTTATGAGTTAGCCTTGTGAGGGTAAAAAGAAATGTTTTGGTGTGTTGTTTTCTAGGTGAAAATGTGCAAGGTGTTTAGCTCGGTGTTCATAGAAGTTGGTCTTAAGAGATTTATGATGATTGTATTTTCTTTGAGGCGAACAGTTATACTGGTTTCCTAATAGATGGGATTAATGAGATGACTTTTCGGGTTAAGTAAGATTGTGTTGAAAGATGTGCATATGACGTCTCAGGGGGTGGTTTGTGTATTGTGTAAGAAACTGGGGTATGGTTGAGATTGAGTGGAACAGGTTATGGGTTGATTGTTAGCGGTGGCTGCAGGTGTGTCTCACCGTAGACTAGAAAGGTAGGAGGTATTTGAGTTTCTTAATGTTCTGATGGGAACTATTTCTTTATAACAAATTGTGGAGTTGTTGTCAAACTTTTTGGTATTACATGAGTTGCGATTCGTTGGTAAGTTCATAGATTTTATTTATGAGATTTGATCCGACAGGGAGGTAATGGTGAGTATCGTGCGGGATCTCTTAATGTGAGTTTTACCCCTGTCATATGTGTAATGTAGCTATTGCATGGTTTAGTGGACTGTTATTGCATGTTCATACTTTGTAGAGTAGCTTTCGTGGTTGTAGTTGTTGCTTATCTGTAACAAGTGCTAGTAGTTGGAGTTTCATCATGTCAAAGGTGACCATATTGGCTTGGCCTAATATCCTGTTCCATCTGGGTATCTGATAACCCACAGTTTGAGTATGGTGTTTCTGTTCTTGTGAGAATTGGTTTGGTGGTACTTGATGTCAATTATTATGATATCATGGAGAGTTGGAGTTTCACGAGGAATGGCAGCATAGTGGGTGTTGCGTAAGTGTTCAGTAGGTGTAGCTTGAATTGGTTTATGGGAATGTTGATATTTGATGGTAGAACTTAGAAGTGTTGTGACTATGTTAATTATTGGGGTTGTTAAGAAGTTGGAAGATTGTTATTCTCAATAACTCATAGAGTGGATCCATTATTTAACCTCCGTATAGGAGTTCTCTCCGTCTCGTCTTCCCGCCATGTAGCGGAGTAGATCGCCTATTGGTAGGTTTGATGGTTTTGAGGTAAGAGTCCATTCTAAAGACTTTTTGCATGATTCACTTGATTAGGTTTGGTTGATTCAAGATAGGTTGAGGACAACCCAAAGTAGGAAAAAGAGCTACGCTGATTGTAGACCTCGTACATTAGAGTTTGGAGTTGGTGATAAGGTGTTTTTGCGAATATCTCATATATATAGTGTGAAGAGATTTGGTAGGCATGGAAATCTGAGTCCCAGGTATATTGGTCCATGTGAGATTTTGGAGAGAGTTGGTGATGTTGCCTATTGGTTGGTATTACTATTGTCCCCATAGTACATGCAAGTGTATGTGGTGATGCAAGTAATATAGTGGTTCTTTGCATGCCGAATGTCGAACCCAGAGGGACATGGAATTTATTAATTAGTTCTGCTAAAAAAGCTAAATGAGGACTTAACTTAAAAGTGCAAATTAATAATTCAAGATAAGGTATTAACTAATGTATAACTAAAGTG
>JBDJHY010453036.1:0-17624 GCA_039654485.1 Withania somnifera | reverse complement strand
GGCGACATCTGGCTTTTACGGAGATATGGATTTTTTCCTACATGTCCATGTTTGAGTTTTGATCGAGATATAATATACGGGCTGAGCTCGAGAATGGTCCTTTTGATACTGATGACTAAGATACTAAATGACTTTTCACTGGTTTTGCATGCGCGTAAAGGTCCTTCACGGGCCCTCAGACGTGTGGTGTGATGCCTGGGTATGACGTGTAGCCAAAGGAGGGGTATACGGGGTAGGCTATGTAAGTATTTAGGAAATCTTTTATGGGTCCCTCTCAATTTGGGACTATCCTAGATAGGGATCATGGAGACACATATTTATAGGGTATGCAGTTCTAGTCCTCCTTGGGTTCCTTTTGATTTGGGACCATTTTAGAGAGGAAGCATCTCGACACTCTTTTATGTGGAATGCGGTTCGCGACCTCCACAGTCCCCCTTAATTTTGGGGCTTTCCTAGAGAGGTAGAATGTAAATATTTTCTTTACCTTTCCAGCACCGCCTTGCATTGCATCTTTGTAACCTTTAGAACTTAAGGGGGAGTACCTGTTAGGTTACTTAGTTGTCTGAGTGTACCTGCTCATCAAATGGGGTACCATACGGTTTTGTTTGCTAGTAGACTCTACATGTACTCTTCTGTTTCTGATTAGTACTATTTATACACTTGTTATCTGCATGGTTAGTTTAACTGGTTGATGGTTTTGTAGTCTCTTGTTGATATTTCATTGTGTGGTTGTTATGTTGGAGCTCCAGGTATGTGTCACATTTGGTCGTGATTTAGTCTGGCCTGACTCTATGTGTTATGCCTTGTTAGTAACTTCTTTCATATTTGTTAGCTGATACTGCACAATGATAGATGATCCTTCACTTCACTTATTAGCTATTGTTGTAGTTATATTTTTGGTTATACACTACATGCCACTATGTTAATTTCTAGGATTGTCTTTACCTTTCCTATGTTTACTTTTGCCTGGTTGGCCTATGATACCTACAGGGTACCCATATTTTTTGGTATTCATGCTACACTTCTACATCTTTTCCTGATGTAGGTCCTAGTGTGAGATATAAGGGCGTATGAAATCGTGCAGAGTAGCTTGTTGCTGCTCAAGAGATATGATAAGAAGTTGGAGTTCATGTTAGCCGATCATCCTTCTATTTTCTTTAGCTATATCACTTGGTGTCTGGATAAACATTTTGTAGTTTTGCCTCATTGTAGGTTATGCTTTATACCCTTTTTGTATATATTGATGCTCTACAACCGCTATACCAGTTTCTGAGGGAGACATTTATGGTTATCAATTATGTATTACATTTCTATTTCATCTAATAATCGCATTTTTCTTCTCTTTTGGGATCCTTGGTACTATCCAACCACTATTGCTCTTGGTCAGAGTTAGGCTTGTCCATAGGTGAGATGTAGACGCCAATCACAACATGATTTTCAAGTCGTGACAAAGTGGTATTAAAGCTCTAGTTTCATCGGTGTCTCTAGCTATAGGAGCAAGTGTTTTGTAGATTCCCACAGATCGGTACGTAGATGTCCATATCCTATCTTTGGGAGGGTGCTGGGAATTCTTTAGTAAAGTCTCCCACTTCTTGACGTCTTATATGTATTAGATGGTAAACAAGTTTCTTATCATCTCATTTTGATCTACTCATTGTAGATGACTAGGAATAGGCCCTATATGGTATCATTTTTCTCCTTTTCTAAGGTCCCATAAAGGCATTTTTAGATATTTGTTCCTAATTTTAAAAACCCATAACTTTTTTTTTTCTGAATAAGACAATTTATTTGGGACTAAAAATACTCTTAGGAGATTCTTAAAGGATTATTCAAAAATATTTTAAAGATTTAATTATTTGGGGAAGTTTGAAGAAAGATTTTCAAGATTTAATTATTGAAAAGTCTAACACCCCAAATCCCCAAACGTCCACACTCCACCTGTAGACAAGTCTAACCCCAAACGAAAGTGTAAAGTGATGGGCCATTACCAAAAACCAAAAGAAAAGGAGAAGGGAGATAAAAAGAAGAAACTGAAACATGACATGAAAATACATGATCGAAATTGACTCCCCCAGAACCTGGCGTCATGGTTGTTGATCATCTATATACAGAAAAGTTCAAAAAGTACAACTCACAATGGGGAAAAACTACAAACCTAGTTATCCAAATCCATCTGGGACAACTCTGATAATGAAAGGAGAACCAGTCAGCAAGAACGACAAGTGCTTATCGAATCTCCAGGAAAGAACTAGCTTCTCGCACGATCGCGTCTGCCCTATTGACTCAAGTATTATCTGTATCACAAAAAGGTACAAAATTATAGCATGAGTACCAAAAATAATGGATACTAGTAGGCCTCATAAGATGATCAAACAAAAGCAACCGTAATGAAGGCAAAGAGCGATCAAACCCATATATGGGTAATAGCACACAATGTACAATAGAAATGTGGTAACTGTAGTAATAGCTAATAAGTGCAGTGGAGGGTCAGTTACAAGGCTGTGCAGTATCAGCTAACAAGTGTGAAGGGAAGTCACCACCAAGGTATAATCACATAGAACCTAAACCAAAAGAAAATCATGACCAACACAACTCGTACATGGAGCTCCAATGTGATCAGCATAAGTAAGGACCAGTAAAAGAAAGAGGGAAATAGGGAATGTAACTACTGAATGTCATAGAAACTAAGGCTAGAAAAGTAATAAACACAAAAGAGTAGACATATAGCGTAGCTAGAAACCAACACACCAGCACACAAGAACCCAATGGGACTTCCCTCGTAAGCCCCAAGGAGTTCAACCAAGCGTGGTGCATGTAATGGAAAGGGGTGCTGAAATGTCAATAGTACCCGTACACACCCTCCTGATTCATAATCTCACAGCGGTGGGACTGATCTAAGATTCCGTATATACTTACCCCTCCTACTCCAGTATACCCCTCCCCTCACCACACAACATTCCCTAGGCATAGTGACCCAGGTCAAAGGGTCCGTGGAGGGATCTGATCCCACCTATAAAATCCTTGTAACAAACCAACTAGTGGTATTGTCATTGGGGTAGAAATGCCAAGACTCAGGCTCAACCCCTATATCATATCTTAGTGGAACTCGATTCCAGACACTTAAGAGAATCAGAACCCCAGTGAAATGCAATGTCTAATGAGAAAATAGATCAAGTAGTGTGAGAAAATAGTTCCATACTGCTACCACAATCGTGGATACATATATCATATATCAAATCAGTTTGCAGTTATTACTATGTCAAAAATTAGTTATCCTTTAAATTGTTATTGCATGATCGCAACACAAAATAAATCGATAGGCTAAAATGGTCTATGATGCTAACTAGAACCCATAGGATGGCTTCCAAGCCCTAGTCACAAGGTACACCCTCTCCTAGCCCAACTACGGTCCCGATCTAGGGGTAATCACACCAAGGATTCCACAATTACCCAAAGGGTTCCGGTTAAGGGATAAGTACATACCTACACAGGGGAAAACATGAAGATATCACGACTTAATCCGATGCGACTAACTCCAAGGCTCGCACTGGGATAGGGTATAACATCATCACATAAGGCTGCTAACTATCAACAAAAGCTAAATCTGGTTATCTATTGCCAAGTGAGCACATCCGTTCTAATCATACACAATATTTTAGGTGGAGAGCAAGACAATCAACCTACCTAGATAGGCTCTAAATCCATCAACCTAAACCAGGGGAGAGACACTATGATATAATCATTAGTATAATCCTTTCCCAACCAGTCTACGTTCTAGAGTCAGTGTACAACAATATTCACCAAAGGTCGTATTCCTCCCTAACCCATACTATGTTTTAGAGGTTGCTTCAAACACGCGGGTAAGGAAATATAGCCCACGGTAAGTAACTGAGCTACAAGCCAGCTAAGTAGGCCATGGGCTGTAAGATGAATGTGATAGGGCTCCAACTAGTAGTCCCAGCTCTGAGCTTGTAATTTACCATACGTATACTACACTAATACCCAGTCTGAAGAAAGTAAATCGTAGCCTACTTGGTAAATCACAAACGAGCTTGACTACACAAATCTAGCAAAAAGTAATCTATGAGTTAAGAGGAGTAAAGGAAGACCCATATAGAAATATAAATATCGTGGTTGGAATCCAACTAAATACGGGTTTGTAAACCCTAATAGATCAGAAAATAAAATATTTACACCAACATGTAGAGAACAACTCATACATCATAGTTTACAAAATAGGGCTCAAAAAAACGATAGAAAATGAAGAAACAAGCCTGAATAGTTTATGTAATAGAGAAAGATTTATTATAAAAGATAAAATGAAGAATTAACTGTTAAAAATGAGCATAGAGTGACTAGAACACGTTTGTATGGATCAAAACCTCAACTTGGAACCTTAATTAACCATTAGCATACTCAGTTTCACGAAAAAACTTAGAAATTTATAGGAAATGATTGATAAAGAGAAGAAAAAGCTTTGCATAGGCCTGTTAGGAGGTGTCGCAATCATGGCCACCACCCACGCGATCACGATGCTTCCCAACCCATCCAACCTTATATTTTGAAATTGAGGCTCTGGATGAAAACAGATCTCGATTCCGACACTCCATATATGAAATATTTATATAGTCAACATTCTGAACTCAACATAATTAACTAAAACTCATTTCAGTTCAGGATTGTATTTGATGAGTAAGGCTCAAGAAGATATAACATAACATAGACTATCAATAAAACAATCGGGGAACCAAAATTATCGGTCCTATCAAGTCACAAGGACAGGGTTTAATTACAAGGAAACTTTAAATATGAAAAAATGGTGAAAATACTAAAATGACCCTGACGATCATTACAACATCCCCCACTAAAGGAAGTTTTGATAATAAAAGTTATGAGAAGAAATGGGAGTACTTTGAGAGCTAAAAAAAAAAGGATACTGGACTCGCAAGTCCCTCTCTATCTCCCACTTTGCCTTCTCGACTAGGAGGCAAGTCCAACAAACTCTTAACACTACAAAATATCTGGACCTAAGCCACCTCACATCTTTGTCAACAATGTCCTTAGGCTGCTCAATATAAGTCAATCGGTCATCCAACTGAACTAACTCAGAATAAAGTCATAGGAGGGATATGACACATAACGACGAACATTGAAATGTGAAGCATCGAATGAACGATTTCCAGCTATAAAGGTTGGGATAATTGATAGGAAACCTCACCAATATGATCCACAATCCCATATGGCTTGATAAACCTTGGGAGAAACTTTCCCCTCCAACCAAATCTCATAATGCCCTTCATGGGAAAAACTCAAAAGAATACCATGTCTCCAATGCTAAGTTCCAGAGGATGGTGTCTACGATAGCATAACTCTTTGCTATCCGTAATCTATTTTACAAAATCCGATATGGAATCTTGAATAAAGTTAGAATTCTAAGGAAAGATGTCAATGCTACTGTACCAACCAGTCAGTGATCTGCAACGCCTACCATATAAGGCCTTGATTAGTGCCATATGATTGCTATAATGGTAGCTGTTGTTATAAGAGAACTCTAGCAAAGACAAATCCTGGTCCTAGCTACCACCAAAATGGAAAACACAAGACTGAAGCATATCCTGGAGTACCTCAATAGTCCGCTTGGGCTGTCCGATCTATCTTTGGGTGAAAAGCCATACTCAGCACTACCTCTGTACCCATCTCATGCTACACAACCCTCTATAACCACAAAGTAAACTGCATGCCTCTGTCTGATATGATCAAAAATAGAACCCCATGTAGACGAAAAATCTCCTTGACATAGAAGATAGCAAGTCTCTTATTACCCCAAGAAGATGAACTTGGTAAGAAGTGAGTGGGTTTGGTCAATAGATCCACGATGACCCATATATAATCATGAACCATGGATGTACAAGGAAGTACAGAAACAAAATCTATAGTAATCCTCTCTCACTTCCACTTAGTGATAGGGAGTCGCTGTAACACACAACGTAGTCTACAGTGCTCAAACTTCACTTTCTGACTGTTCAAGCATTGAAAAAGAAACCTAATAACATCAGATCTCAGACAATGCCACTAGTAGTGCTTTCTTAAATCTCTGCACATCTTCATGAGGTATAGATGTATGGAGTATCTGGTACAATGGGACTCACAAAGAACAGTCTTTATCAAACCATCCACCTTAGAAACATAAATACGGCTGCCCATCCACAATACAATGTCATTCTAAAGATGCATTACTGTAATCACCCCTCAAAAGAAACTCTTGAATAAAAACCAAGGATCTATCCTCATATTGTCACTATCGGATCTGATCAAATAGAGTAGCTCTAGCCTAAACATATGCAGGGACTCTTCTCAGATTTGATATGTCCAATAAAAAAAATAGTTATCCAAAGACTGAATGTGCATGTCTAATGACCTCTCTGAAGCTAATATGGAAGCCAAACTACCCATACTAACTGTCGTCCGGATTAAGGCATCTGCAACCATATTCTCTCTACATGGATGGTACAAAATGTTGATGTCATAGTCCTTCGGGAGCTTGACCCATCTTCTCTATCTAAGATTGATCTCCCCCTATCTTAGTATGTACTGTAGACTTCGATAATTGGTAAAAATATCACAGTGAACACCATAGAGGTAATGTCTCTAAATCTTGAGCACGAAAACTACTACCGCAAACTATAAATCATGGGTAGGTTAGTTGAGCTCATGAACCTTTAACTGACATGAAGCATACACAATGACTCTACTCTGTTACATCAGTGCACACCCCAACCCAATACATGAGGCATTAAATAAACTATATATGGATGGCCCTTAACTAGAAGTGACTATATGGGTAACGAAGTGAGAAGCTCCTTAAGACTTATAAAACTTGACTCACAATCCTCCTACCATCGAAAAGAAACAACCTTCTAGGTCAATCTAGTCATAAGAGCAGCCATAGATGAAAATCCCTATACAAACCGTTAGTAATAACTATCTAACCCATTAAAATTACAAACCTCAAAGGGAGTAGTGGGTCGTGGCAGATCACGAAATGGTAAAACCTCACTACATCTTCTCCGGTACCAGATGAATATACAATATGACCTAAGAATGCGATAGAGTCTAACAAAAATGTACATTTAGAGAACTTAACATAAAGTTGCTCAGTCCTCAAAGTCTGGTGTACAACTTTCAAACTTCTCCAGACTCCTAGAGTAAACGAGGATGTCATTAATAAACATAATCACAAAAGAATCCATATACGACCTAAAATATTTGGTCATAAGATACATAAATGCGGCTGGAACATTAGTTAGCTCTAATAATATAACCAGGAACTCATAGTGTCAATACCGGGTTTGAAACACAGTTTTCAGAATGTCCCCAACCTAAGCCCTCAACTAGTGATAACCCAACTTCAATTCAGCCTTCGAGAACACCGCATTACCCTGAGCTGACAAAAAAGTTCATCAATCCTCGAAAAAAGGATTCTAATTCTTAATGGTAACCCAATTGAACTGCATGTATCCAATACACAAACTCATAGGCCCGTCTTTCTTTTCATAAATAATATTGGAACGCCCCATGGTGAAACACTAGAAAGAATAAAGCGTTTGGAAATCAGATCCTTAAGATGGATACTGAGCTCCCAAAGCTTTGCTGGAGCCATGCAATAAGGTACAATAGGAATAGGTCTAGTTCCTGGCTCAACCCCTATAGAAAAATTGGCATCACGGTCGGGTGGGAGGTCAGGCAACTCATCATGGAAAATATCAAGAAAATATCTAACAACAAGAACAAACTAGTGGAAGGAGAATCAGCACTAACATTATGGACATAAGCTAAGTAAGTTGTACAACCCATGTGTAAGATTCTATTGGCCTATATACTAGATACCAGTAGTATCTGGGAGTGGCCAATAGTACCCTGCAACATTAACAGAGGTACAACGGACACATATAAGGTCACAATCTTAGAAAAAAATCCAGGACTGCATGATGAAGGGACAACCAATCCATGCAAGTATCACATTAAAGTCAATTATGTCCATAGCCACAAGATCAACCCAAGTGTCCAACCCACGTATATTCACAACACAAGGTCGGTGAGTAAGATCCACCATTATAGGCTCACCTACAGGAGTAGACATACTCCCTGGCACATGTAAAGGCTCAAATATAACACTCAAACGGGGCAAAAAATGCACAGACACATAAGAGTGTCTAGAACCATGGTCCAACAATGCCAAGGCTGTCTGATGAAAAATAAATAACATACCAGTAACCACTACATCAGAAGCCTCTACTCGAGCTCTGTCAAGTACAACATAAAAACTGACGGCGTCCATGGCCCTGTTGATCTCTTTCTCTTTCCCTCATTAAGACAACCTCGAGTCGCTATCTGGCTGCCTCTAGCCGGTGGGGATACTATCTATAGAGGCTCTACTGATTGAGATACTGGGTAAATGGACCGGTGCTATAGATGAAAGCTGGTATAGTGACCCATATCACGATACTCATAACAACCACAATCCTTTCCCCGACCAAAACCACTAACTGAACCACCTTGGCCACCACAACTTTGAACCCCAGTAGATGTGCTCCTGATAGGCTGGCTGCTCTGATCCGCACTTGCTGATGGTAAGGAGTGCTAAACTAGTCTACAACGCTATCCCTATTACCATATCTACGCCTGTTGCTGCTGAGGTCTATCTATCATACCATCTCCCATAGGATTAAGGCCTACTAAAATTGCCTTAACGTCGTTGTGTTTTAGCGGCCCCCTTAGGCCAAACAATGATGTCTCTCCATGTTACGAGGTGATCAACCACTGATAATAATGGACTAACCTGAGAGAAATAACTTAACATCATCCTATAACTTTGATCTCAATCCATTTGTAAAACGGAGGATCCGCTCAGCCTTTATCAATAATAGCAGCCCATACCTCAAAAGCTATGAGAATCGAGCCTTATACTCAAAGAATTTCATCGATCCCTGCTGAAATTCAATAAATTAAGATCTGAGTTCCTTGTGAACACTCCGGGGAACATACTGAGCCATTAAGGAATACACAAACTGACTCCATGTCATAGATGCTGACCCGACTGGTCTTCTCTATGTGTATTCTTTTCACCAAGCCTTAGCCCCACCTTTTAACTGATACCCAATTAAATCAACTTCATTTGTCTCTTTCAAACCCATAGTTTTCAGCCTCTCCTTGCACTCATCACTAAACTCATAAGTATCTTGTATGGAATCACCAGAGAACATCGGAGGCCCCATATGAATTAAATGACAATTTATCTTATGGTATTCAGAAATAATAATAGAAACTACAGGTTGAGGATGAGTCTGAGGCCTAACTAGAGGTACATGTGGAATAGGTTGTAGACGAGGAATTGTGGTTGCCATTGGTACCGACTGAACAAGAAGACCTGGGGAACCTTGTGCCACTCCCTGGGATAAGGTCTAACCATCAATAGTAAGTGCTCTACCAGACATAGTAATCATACAATGGCACATGTACCTAAGTGCATCATCATAAGGTGGCTGTGTCAGCAGTGGAGGTAGATCTGTGGGTGAAGGATTATTCCGTTCAACTCTGGCTTGCCTCACCCACGGGATCTAAAACTTCCCCAACCCTAAGTGGATATCTCTATGGAGGGAAGGGAGCATCATCACATCTGGGTGTTGAATGCATACAGACCATCTGCATAGGAATAAAACGAAGGCGAATAACCAAGAAACCAGTAGAAACCTCACACGAAAGAATCAATAAAATTCATCCCTATAAAAAAGCCCTATAGCCTCCTGAGATAGGATCCAAATGTCTAAGTACCAATCTGTAGGACCCTACCAGACTCTCACTCCTAAAACCAGAAACACCAATGGACCTAAAGCTCTGATATCACTCTGTCACAACCCAAAAATCAAGTTGTAATAGCGTCTACACCCCACCTGTAGACAAGATTAAGCCCGACCTAGAGTGTAAAGTGATGGGCCATTGTCAAGAACCTAAAGAAAAGGAGAAGGTAGATGAAATGAAGAAATAGAAACATAACATGAAAATACACAACAGAAATAAACTCCACAGAACTTGGAATCATGACTATAGAGCATCTGTATACAGAAAAGTACAAAATACAACCCACAACGGGGCGAAACTACAAAAACAATTATCCAAATCCATCTAGGAAAAATCTAATAGCAGAAGGAAAATCGGCTAGCAAGAACACCAACTACTCCAAGAAATCTCCTAGAACAACACCATCTATCTTTGCATGATCACGTCCTCCCTGCTGACTCGTACTATGATCTGCATCACAAAAAGATGTAGAAGTGTTGCGTGAGTATAAAAAAATGAGTACCCAGTAGGATTCATAGGCCGACCGGGCAAAAATAAGCGTAAGCAAGGTAAAGAGTCGATCAAAAGCAAATGGTGTAATGGCACACAATGTACAACAAAAATAGGTTAACTAGTGAACTAGTAAGTGTATTGGAGGGTCAACAATCAGGGTGTGCAGTATCAGCTAACAAGTTTGAAAGGGAGTCACCACCAAGGTATAATCACATAGAACCTGAGCCATAAGAAAATCATGACCTATGCGACTTGTATATGGAGCTCCAACATGACTAGTAAAAGTAAGGACCAGTTAGAGAAAGAGTGAAACAGAGAATGTAACTATTGAATATCATAGAAAATAAGTCTTGGAAAGTAATAAACATAAAGAACTATAGCCACAAAGCCTTTCTATCAACCAACACACCATCACATAATAACCCAAACTTCCCTCGTAAGCTTTGAGGAGTTCAACCAAGTGTAGTGTATGTCATGCAAATAGGTGCTGGCAAGTCAATAGTGCCCATGCACACCCTATAGTGGTGGGACCAACGTAAGCTTCCCCATATACTTACTCCTCCTACTCCAATATACCCCTCCTCTCACCACACAACATTCCCTAACCATAGTGATCCAGGTCAGAGGGTCTGTGGAGGGATCTGATCCCACGTACAAAATCCTCGTAACAATCCAACTAGTGGTATAGTCATCGAAGAATAAATGATAGACTTGAGCACAACCCATATATCATATCTCAATAGGACTCGAGTCCAGCGACTTAAGAGAATCAGAACCATAGTAACATCCAACTGCTGCCATGTAGGAAATACCCAAAAGTCAGAGTGCCAAAGATAAAATAAATTAAGTAGTGCGAGAAAATAGCTCCATATAATTTATAATAAATTAGTTTTTGGTTATTACTCTGTCAAAACCCAGTTATCCTATAAACTATTAATGCATGCTCGCAACACAAAATCAATCGATATGCTAAATTGGTCTACGAATGCTAACTAAAACCCATAGGATAGTTGTCAAGCCCTAGTCACAAGGTATACCCTCTCCTAGACCAACTACACTCTCAATCCAGGAGTTATCGCACCAAGGATACCACAACTACCCAAAGGGCTCCCATTAAGGGCTATGTACATACCCATACATAGGAAAACATAGAGCTATCACGGCCTAGTATTATAGGACTCACTCCCAGGATTGCATCGAGATGGTGTACAATGTCATAACATAGGGAAGCTAGCTATCTGTCGGAGCCAAAGGCCTAGAATCAATGCACTCACATCGGAGCCAAAGTCCTAGCCATATCGGCTCAATAATCATGTGGTGATACTGACCCAACCCCAATACACTCTCATCGGAGCCAAAGGCCTAACCTCTCGTGTAATGCATGTATAACATATCATCAAGTAATTTTATATAAAATAAAAACACCTATTCCTAAACATGTATCGGTGGGCAAATCCTAGTCACAGGCACCATATAATTCTGGATGTCTAAATATGTATCAAACGATGAAATGGGCAAAAGAACTGTACAGAGTTACTATAACAACCTAGCTACCCAAACCACGGATGGTATTTAGTAAAATTATTAAAGATATAAGCCCAGAGATAGCCCTATAGAGCCTACCTGCCTTTTGCAGATAAAGAGCTGTAAGCTCAAAAATATTACTCCGACTGATATCAAACAAACTCCAATTGCTCTGAAACTTGCAAAATAGGATTCCATATATCAATACAAGTCCAACGCTATAAATTATACTAAGTTTTGAACTGGGCCTAAAATCGAGCCTAAATTAGGCCTGGGGGACCCGCTTATTGGAACTGGGAAACAAAATTTCCATGGGGTTCCCAAAATTACTAAGAACCCATGCTCCAAAATATAGCACAATTCGAGTAAGGGAAGACCCTTGAACAGTCCGGAGAAGATTGAGTATTAATTGGGCTAAAGATTCAACCTCTATGAATTTGTACGCTAAATTCAGAAAAGGAAACATTACTATGATGTATAATAACCCAAAAGAGCAAGGATTTACCATATAACTTCGGTTATAATTGAAGGAATCAAGAAATCATGACTAGGTCATTAATGGAGGAAATACTCTAATTATTATAAAATTGAACAGATGAAATTACTTATCAAAGAAGAGGATGACGTATGATATCTTCAAGGAATGTTTCTATGGAGTTCGGGGGAGTTTTCAAGACAAATCGCACAAAAAATAGAGAGAAAACAAAGAAAAATTTATGAAATAATAACCCCAAAACGGGTTGGAAACTAAAGAAATAATGCTTAGGTATCAATTTATCGACACGAGAGACTGGAAACTACAGCGGATACTGATTTTTTAGACTACATGCCAGTAAATCGGCAATCTCAAGTGACTGTCAAAAATAGTACAGGTACCAATATATCAGTACAATGACCAATTTATCGGCACCTACAGATTTATTTATAAAGTGTCCAATTTATCAGCCATCGATAAATTAGCACTTTGACCAATATGTCGGTCTGTTCCTGCATAAAAAAAACAAATATCAATAATCACAACCAGGGGTTCAAAAATGAAATGGTGTCCAAATTTGAAAAACCAAATATGAATTTTATATGAAAAATATATTTCGGACTAAAAAAATCGATGAAATTTACATCGGAGGTTGTTTAAGAAAAAATGAACCTCAACCAAGACTTAGTTAAGATTAGAAAATTTCCAACTTTCCACATAACAACTCAAGTCAAGTATGAACACCTTAGTAAGCGTACCAAGGGTCAAACTAGCCTAAATTTACCACTATGGAGCGAATGGAAGCATCAGAATTTCAATCTGACACTCTGAACACTAAAATACCACCCAAGCTCCAAATTAGGCCTCAAACTTAATTGAAATCCACAACTGAGAACAAATTACAAATGAAAACTCCAAAACACAAAGTTAAGGTCAATCTTGACTCTTTCTGGCATTCCGGAACTAACAAAACTATCGAAATTTAATTTTGAGCTTGTCTTGAAGGAAAGTTGACTTTGGTCAATGAGTACTTCTTTTAGGCTTGTAAAATAGGCAATTTCAGATATTTCTCAATCGATCCGCTAGGGATTTGAACTAGCGGTACCGGCAAGTCATAAATGACTTGGGAAACTAATAAAATACTATAGAATGAAAAATATTACATATTTATTATAAATGACCATGAGGGTCATTACAAGTACATAATTCACCTTAATATTCTAGAGGTCAATTCAAAGAGAGATGGGTACAGAAGTTGATTTGAGTATAGCATTCCACTCGCAGACTGATGGGTAGACTGAGAGGACCATTCAAGTACTTCAGAGACTTTTTGCAAACTTGTGTGTTTGATTTTGGGGGTAGTTGGGATAGGCACTTAGCTTTGGCTAATTTTTTTGTATAATAACAACTACTACTCCAATATTCAAATTGTACCATTTGAGGAACTCTATGGCAGACATTGCATATTTCCCATTGGTTGGTTTAGTGGTAGAAAGGGATGACTCTAGAGTTCGGATTAAATCCATGAGAATTTAGACCAGGTCAGACTTATCCAGGATAGGCTGCGAGTAGAATAGAGTAGGTAGAAGTTCTACGAGGGTTGTAGGCATTTTCCTCTTGAGTTTGGTGTTGGTGATCAGGTTTTTCTTTGAGTCTCTCCCACGAAGAGCATTATGAGGTTTGGTAGGTAGGGAAATCTTAGTCCCTGGTTTATTAGGCCTGGTGAGATCTTACAGAGAGTTTAAAAGGTTTCCTAAAGATTATCTTTGCCGCCTGAGTTAGACGTAGGTAATTCATTTTTAAATGTATTGATGGTCCTCCACAATATACCATACATATCTCATGTGTTTCACTGAGGGTCGGTGTAGAATGACCACAGTTTGTCTTATATTAAGGAGCCTAAGCCTATTATAGACAGGGATGTGAGACATCTCATGTCCAGGGGGATTCCAGCAGTGAAGGTTCATTGGAAACATCGGCCAATCGAAGAGGCTACCTAGGATACAGAGTGTGATATACTAGCCCAGTACCCACATATGTTTGAGCCCTCAAGTACTACTTTTTCCTTGACTTTTGAGGATTAAATTCCTTTTTAGTGGTGGATATTGTAATGACCCGCCTGGTCATTTATTTTTCTTCCTTCTTTTCCAGTGTTTAGAGATTTTTGTTAGCTTCCCAAAGTCATTTATGACTTGCTGGAACTAGTAGTACGGTACCCTAGTAGCTCATTTGCCTGTTATCTTAGTTTTTCTATTTTGAAGTTTTAGTTTTAAAATAGTGGAATTCGAGAGTGAAACTGTTGTAGAAGCACTCAGAATCAAATTTTAACAATTATTTTAGCTCCAAAATGTGGAATTTGGTCTAGATGGACCCTAATTTAGTACTGTGGGAGCTTTTTATAGAGTTTGTGTTGATTTGTGGAAATTTTAATTTAGTTAAGTTCATTTTGGAGCATGGGTGGACTTTTGGTTATCGTAGTGTTGATCATAAATCCAATGATTCCACCATCTCTAGAATGATGATTTTGAGCTAGTTGAGCCATTGGTTTACTTCTTGGGGTATCCGAGCTCATTTTGAGTTAGTTTGTGAAAAGTCTAAAAAGTTTTTCCTCTCTGATCTTTTTATGTTTGGGGTCCTTTTTCACTCAAATGGACTCGGTTGGTCATTTGGTCAATTCTATTAGGTATGGAATATGTTTTCTACCAAAAATTCATATTTGGTTCATTAATGTTGGTTTCCCTATTGATTCTAAGCCTTCGGTTGATTATTTACTATTGTGGAAATTTTCTGTAGGAACTGTAGCTCAGCGCGATCGTGGCCTTCCTAGAACGTTTGTGATAATCCTTTTCCCTAGTTATGTGTTGGACTATCCTTCATGCAACCGTGCAAGTTCCTATATTTCTTCATTAGTGCAAACACGCCCAGTCGTGTACAGATATAAAGCTGAGAAGTTTAATTTTTCTATCATTTCCCCATCTTCCCTTCTCACAAATCAGTCTCTCTCACTAGAAAACTATTCCCATGGGTTATTTTGTGCTAGGGGAGCATCTTGGAAAGGTTTCTACTACCTTCCCTCCTTCGGTAAGTGTGTTTCTTCACTTTAAAAAGCTTACTTTCCTCCCCTTTAATGGCTGCCCTTGGGATCAACATTTCTCTCTAATGTTTTTCAATCATTTGCATTGGTTTTGTGCTTAGGGTTGATTTCACTTTGTACTTGATTCCCACTCAGTTTTCAATGAGGTAACCCCTCTGTTTTAGCTTGATTATTTTTCCACGAATTACACTTTTACTGATTGTCAGCCAACTAATGGCCTTACGATAGTCCAAATGGGCTTAAAATTGAAACACATGTTCCTTAAGCTAAGGATTTCGTGCTGGTATTTTTAGATTATTTTTTAGGCTGTAAGGTCCATAGGCCTATTTTGGGGACTGTTTTTGAGCTAGTTTTCTATTTGTAATATGGGTCTTATTTTTTATATTTTGATCCCTAGAATCATATTTTTGATGATTTTGAGGAATTTTAGCTACATTTCGAGCTTCAGTCCTATGGTGTACATATTTGAGGATATATGATGGCACCCAAGTAGGCTAGGCTTACTTTTTTTTTCTTAGACTAGGTTACTTGTACTGTACTTTTGTTAGGGCTAGCAGAGTGGCTTTGGTATTTTAGGTTGGTTGTTATCCCTTAGCTAGCTTGTGGCTAGTTTATCAATTATCCCGAAGCTCGTGTTGGGAAGGGAGGATGAGAGGCCTTATGTCCCGAGTCTGGCCTTACCACGAGGTAGCTATGGACCTTGTAGATTAGTTTGAAATCCTATGCGGAGAGTGTTGTGAGTTGACTTCTTAGATGGTGGCCTTTAGCTGATCTTAGACTTTGATGTATACTGTCTGCCTGTGTTGGCATTGATTATGTAGACCCAAGGTTTGGCAGGGACATGCCATCTATGATGTTCCAGTTTGACCGGCATTATGAGAGCTTATACCTTATATATCGGTTTAGAGGCACGGTCCAATAGGGCTCAAACCCTGATTTTGATTGAGTTGAGATCTACTGCACTCAAGTGTGAGGCTCGGTCCTCTAAGTCTTAGGGTTCAGTATGACATATTTGGGGCGCGGACCCTAAGATTGATACTAGTTGAGTTGATTTTCTGCACTCGAGTGTGAGTCGCGGTCCTCTGAGTCACAAAGGCTCTGAGCTTTACATCATTGGTACTTAATAGGGAGGCCTTGTTACCTTGAGATAGGTGTTTTTTTTACTTTCCAATGCCAATGTACGCCTACTTTTCTATTATTTGTGCCCACTAGGCTTAAGGAGGGACACGATGGTTTTTGGTTGCACTATTTTTACTTACTGGTGGTATGGTACGCCAGGAGTGGTTTTGTGTGTTACTTTCCTATACTTAACTAGTTGCATTTTACCTTTCATTCTCTGTAATCGGGGTGTACTACTATGGTTGGTTGAGTGTTGATGTAACTGGAGCCCAGGTACATTCACTTCCTTTAATTTTAGGTTATCTGGTGTTGATACATGCTCATACTTGTTCACCGTGCTCTAATTTTACCTGTTGAACTGTGATTATACCCTGATAATAGTTTAGCATGTCGATTATCTTACTTTTCCACACTACCTGCTAGTTTTACTTTTTTTTATTAGTCTATTTCACTTCCTCGCCTTATTTACTTGTACATTATATTTTGCTTGATTGGCCTATAATTCCTACTAAGTACCTTGTTTGGTAATTATGCTGCACTTCTATACCATGTTCATGGTGCAGATACTGGAAGAGGTTATTGTAGATGCTGAGACCATGCGGAGTATATTCGGTAGTTTGCGGAGATTATGGTGTTCTTATACGTCCGAGCAGATTGTGATTGCCTTGGTGCTAGCCTGCTTTATTTTTTACCTAGTAGCCCTTGTGTAGTTTGTACCTTTGTAGCAGTTTCTTGTATATATTTTCTTTTAGAAACTTTGTATAGTAGCTCTAGTTCCACTGACACCGGGTTTTGGGGATATAGGTTGTATATCAATTTTATTTTGCTTTTTCCTTCCCTTATATTTCTTCCTATACTTTATTTTGTTGACTTTATTTTGAGTCTTTATAGCCCATTACGTGTGACTTCGAGCTATTGGATTAGGATTGTCTACTAGAGGATTGTAGACTCCATCATGACCTTGATTTTTAGGTCGTGACAACCGTGTGGCCCTGAGTGGTCTTTACTGACTCTGGAACATAGATGGTAGGATTATTGGGAATGTTCGTAGGTCCTAGAAAT